>JACGAQ010000836.1:0-86520 GCA_014119065.1 Orius insidiosus | reverse complement strand
ATGGCATATTGGCCCGCCTGACGGCAAGGCTCTATCAAAAAATTAATTATAGACTCATCAATGAGTCCCTCTCCACGGAAATCTTTAGTAAAAGGCGAAAGATTTATTCGTTCTGAAGAGAGACCAGAGTACTTTCGAAGTTCTTTCCAAGGATACCCATAACATGAATATCCAAGAAAGCGGGAAGCAAACTTAAAAAAGGGCCATTATCAAATGTGCACTACGTACTAATAAAAGTTCAATATCAGAATGAACTTAATTCATATATCTGATCATTGAAGAACGATTTTCAATCATTTAAAGACTTAATTAATAACTTTTATTAGTTAGTAGATTGTATCTATTTTACTTTGGGACGACCCTCGTGCCTGCGCTCTAGTGGCAAGCTTTGAAACTAACTAAATAATTTTAATAGCAAAGGCCCCAACCTACATCTAGGTTTAAATTTAATTTCACATAAAAGTATTTAAACATTCATAGTTAAATTTTGCTGGTCCTCAGTATTTAAGGTTCACTTAAAAATTTGAGAGTACGATAAACGGATGGTTCACCTGATGAGACCAATTAGGTCGAAACTGGTCGTGAAATATTCCTGTTTATTGTATCTATCTCCATCGGAAGTAGGTATTGTGCTTATGAAATGTATTTAATAATAATTATTGAACAATTAGCTTTTTATTCATTGTAACTTCATTAAGGAAGATGTATTATCCTCACTTGTCGGATCTTCAAGTTATTTGGATCCAGATATAGATAATTTATTGTGTCCGTGGTTCCGGCCGGCGGTAACATTTTTACATAAACAATACTTCACGGCCTTAATTTTCAACCGATTTTCACACTATCATACTAAGTGATTGAACGCTAGAAAAATCTTAAAAGTTTTTGACGTACGAAAAATTTAAAAAATAGCGCAGATGATAGTACTAAGACTCTCAAACTGCAGAATGTCTGCTCAATTTAAACGTGAAGGTATTATTGGGACTCGCCTGGACGGCAAGGCTCTATCAATAAATGGTTAACAGCGTTGTCGGCTATCAAAAGAGGTCGCACGAGTTAGTTGAAGTTTACTAACATTATCAAAAGCATACGAATACTTATATCTCCATAATAGTATCGTTCGGTATGGATTTGCATGATTAACGGATTTTCATGGCAGTGATTGGCCCCGCCTGTCGGCAAGGCTCTATCAAAAATTGTTGTCAGAATCATCATGACTCCCTCTCCACGGAAATCTTTAGTAAAAGGCGAAAGATTTATTCGTTTTGAAGAGAGACCAGACTACTTTAGAAGTTTTTTCCAAGGATACCCATAGTTAACATGAATTATCCAAGAAAGCGGGAAGCAAACCAAAAGGGACAACCATAAACCTAAAATTACAATTAAAATGAATGCATGTACCAACTTAACAATATTTAAATCTATTGTCAAAGTTTTTAAAAGTAAAATTAAAAGCTATATTTTCTGATCGGTTGGATTATCATTCTATAGTTCTTTTTGACACACAACGATCAACAAATCATCAGCTTACCCTAGTAGCGAACTGATGAACTACTCCGACGACGAAAGATTTTATTCGTTCTGAAGGAGTTTTTTCTGAATTCTTTTAAGTTAACAAGAATTATCCAAGAAAACGGGAAGTGAACCGTTAAAAATAAAATTACAAAATACAATATCAAAAATACAATATCAAAACATGCATTCTTCAAAAATTATTCAACAACCTTCGCTATTTCTAGCCGGAAAGCCTCCGGAGACCATCCTCAACATCTTTCTTCCCTCTAGATTTTTTCCATGTAAAGTTAGAGAGAAAAAAAAAACTATAATTATAGATTCTAAACTCTAGAGAAACCTTTGGGGATTTTAATAGGAAAATTACATGGTTTATTTTTATCACCTTTCACTCTTCGGATTAAAAGAAATCAGAACCCAGTTTAATAGTTCAACTGTTGAGGTAAAAAAAAAGTTCAAACTATTTCACAAGGTCTTTTTCTGTGCAAATTGTATTGTCTAGGAAGCGTTTTAATTTTTTAAGAAGAGGATTTTGGCTGACGAGTTATAAAAATTCGAACTTGACACTCGAGTGCTTTCTCCCTCATTCAACCGGTTGGCGCGCCTGATAAAAATTTTACTTTCAAGGCCCAAATAATTGAATAAAACTATCATTTTGATAATAAGAGTAAACGTTTGATATATTCGATAGGGATTGACATTTAAAGGAGCATTTAAATTCAAAATAAAAGGAACAAATTATTTGTGATCCTTGAACTACTGTCGGTTTTTGAGTCCTGAGCCCTCAGGTGGACGTACGATTTTTTTCCCCTCGCTAATAATTGATTTTGAATTGGGGTGGGGTTTTTTTAGGGAACAAAAGCCCGTGACCTTTTCAAAAGAAATTCGGGTTGCCTCAAACCATTAATAAGAAACACGTCGAAAACGTCCTTACGAGAGATAAAAAATTTTTAAGACAGGAGAGTCTAGGGGCTATAGTCGTGACGTGGAGTGTCAATTTCTTTTATGGTTTTTGGTCTATTTTTAAGAAATAAAAATAGAAATTTTGAGTCAAAATGCGAGTTTTCTGGTTTTGTTGCTTTTTAACTTCCTTAAAGAAGTTATTGTGATACCCTTCACGTCAAATCGAATGTTGATCTTTGCCGATCTCAACTTTGTCTGTGGTGCCGGCCGGCCGTCCGTCCGTAGCATTTTTTTCCGGAACACTTTACGGCCACAATTTTCTACCGATTTTCACCAGATTTTTACCAAATTTTCTTTAGTCGGTGAGCAAGAAACTAACGAGGGCGATTTTTGAATTTCGAAAAAATGGCGGAGATATGTCTGTTTGAAATTTTAAAAAATTCGCTGCGGCCGAACCGTTCGCGTTGGTTCGATTTTCACCAAATTTTCACCAATTACTCCCTTTTTTTAAAAGAATTTTGGTGTAAAAAAATTGCCACTTTTTAATTATTTTTTTTATAGTGGGGAGAAATTTCGTTCTTCTACCCATTACGAGAGGCACATCCCTAGGCTAAAGAGCCCATTATTTCTACCTCGACACTTAAAAATTTTTTTTCGAAAAAATAGAACTTAGAAAATTAAAAAAAAAAGAGGGCTCATTTGAAAAAAAAAACCTGGAAAATTTTCCAAAAAAAAACTTAAAAATTTTTCGGAAAAAAGAACTTAAAAAATTTTTCGGAAAAAAAGAGCTTAAAAAATTTTTTTGAAAAAAAAAAATCGGAAAATTTATCGAAAAAAATTAAAACTCGGAAAATTTTTCAAATTAAAAAACTGAAAATTTTTTTACAAAAAAAACTCGGAAAATTTTTGGAAAAAATACAAAACTTGGAAAATTTTTCGAAAAAACTAACTTGGAAAATTCTCCTTTATACTTTCCCTCCCTTATACATCCCCCTCCGTTATACTTCCCCTCCCATACATTTCCCACTCCGTTATACTTCCCAAATACTTCCCCCTCCGTTATACTTCCCCTCCTATATTGTTACTTCTCTTTAGAAGCTTCTTTGGAAACAAATACTATTTTGCGTGTTGCTTTTTTATGAAACATAGTTCCGCTTTTTCGCTGAAGTTTGGTACACGTGGTTACTTCGGACCTCCCAATGCTTTGTTGAAGGGGGAAAACAATTATACAAGGCGCCCGCTGATCCCAATTCCTTTCCCTTAAGCCCTATGCAGAATTTTATTAGTCAAAAAGAATTAAGGGGGGATATTAAATTAAAAACTATTTAAAAAAAATATCTTACGAATGATTTATTTTCATGTCATTCTTCGTCCTTCATTTCTCTAACAAAAGCTTGAACTACTAGAACTAAAAATCCACAACAAAAATCCGTTTGGTTGGGTGTGTTCGAGATGTATCTGAAGGATGAGCTCGATCGCGAGGTTTTTTTCCTGATCCCAGCCCCACCTCTTCGCAAGTGGGAGAGATGAGAAAAGGCGAAAATGTGGGGTGTAATTTTCGAAAATTAGATTCTGCGAAAGATGGCGACATTTCAACCTTTGACTTCAAATGAGTTTTTAATTTTGTTTAGTCTGAAATGTGATTAAGTTTTAAATTTAAACCTGTAATTAATTTATGGGTGATATAGTGCCCGGGAGTTGATCCTACTTTCTGAAACCTTCTTCTTAAACCTCCATTAAATTCTTTTTAAATTGCTTCGTATTCAAAAGTCTCGTGAAAGGGGGGTTTCTAGGCCAAAAAGGGAAGAAAATTGTTTAAAAATGAGTGTGGAAGACACCTAAAAAATGGGTTAACAAAAAAGTTTTTCTTGGAAAAACCCCAAGGAAACCGCCTAAATCTCTGATAAACGAGTTTCTCGGCCGAAAAACCGAGGAAACTCCCATAATCAGATTGGTGGAAATGGCGTAACCTATAAACCGAGGAAACCTCCGGCGAATAAGTTAAAATTGGGTATATCTTCCAGGGACTTCTTAAAACTGGGTAAAAACTCTTGCCCAAAACATCAAGGGAAACGTTCAATAAATTGGTGGAAATGGATGTTTTAAGTTTAAAAAAAAAACCTAGGAAACCGCTTAGAAATGAGGTAAAAAGAGGTTTTCTTGGCCAAAAAAGGGGTTTTCTTGGCCAAAAAAGGTTTTTCTTGGCCGAAAAGGGGTTTTCTTGGCCGAAAAGGGGTTTTCTTGGCCGAAAAAGGGGTCTTCTTGGCCAAAAAAGAGGTTTTCTTGGCCCAAAAAACGAGGAAACCCTTTATACTTCCCGTAAAATGGGTTACTGAAGAAAAATTTTTTATGACTGGATAAAAAGGGCGTCTCCTTGGCCAAATTATCGTTGAAAACCGCTCAAAAATCAGTGAAAATGGCTTTTCTTGATCGTAAAACAGAGAAAACTGCTTACGAAGAAGGTAAAATGGTGTTTCATCGAAGAAAAGTGAAAGAAACTTCATAATGCTGGATAAAAAGGGATTCTCTTGGCCGAAATATTTGGGGAAAGAACGATTTTCGTAAAAACGGGGGTTCCTAGCACAAAAAATACAGAAAGTGGCCCTAAAAATAAGATGAAAAGGGGGTTTTCAGGCCGAAAAACCTAAGAAACTGATCATAAATTAGTCCAGATAGGTTTCTCGTTCAAAAACTAGGGGAGAAAGCAATTTCAAATTTCCAAAAGGGTGTCTCTTGGCCGAAGAAAATGGGTTTTCCTGCCATAGAAACCTTGAAAACCGCCCAAAAATCATGTAAAAAAGGCGTTTTTTGACCAAAAGACTATGGAAAACATAGGGGTGTTTCTTGGGGGAAAAGACTGTAGTACATCCCTAGCTAAAAATGATGTTTTTTAGCCTAGATTCTGAAGTACCCCTCGGCTGAAATCATGAGTTGCTCAAGCAGCGAAAACTCTGGATTTAAATTAAAGCAACCATCACAAAGACAATCATCATTGCCTTAAATGGCAACAATTTTTAAATAAGTCGTGAATTCCTGACGCTCTTCATAAATTTAACTTTAATAACCCGGTCGAATCCTTCGGAGATAAAGAAAATAAACACTTTTGTTTTGATATTTTGGCGTTTTGGCCGAAAGCTTATATAATCTTCACGTAGGTAATTTTAGACTGAAAAACATTAAAGTCGACAGGAGTACATCATCCCCCGCATGCGAACGTCCGGAATTGCGCCACAAACGTGTGGAAAGTTTAAGGTTTAGGTTAAAAAGATGATATAATTTTTCATATGTTAAAAAAATGTCTTTTTTTCACTCACGATTTCCGTTTCATAAGCCATCACACGCAAATCGAAGGAGTGATACACGTTACTTCTAGTTAAGGAGGCCTTGGAATTATTTTGGGCGTTGGACCCTTTAGAAGCTCAATAAAGTTCAAGGATCGTTTATGTTAATTTTTTGTTTATTACGATTAAAAATAATAAAACATGGAAAATTTTTGTGGAATTGAAATCATTATAAATTATTCATTGGGTTTAAAAATTAGGTTTCTAAATCGATGCCGTTTTGAAGAGGGACACGTAATAGGTCAAAACGAAAAGACTTCTGCCTATCAAACTTTTTTATATCATGTGCCATATTTGATATAACAATAGGTAGTTTAATTTGTAGTATTATATAATAGAGAATATAAAAAAAAAGCTTGACAAGTGTGGAATAAAGAGGCGTTTAAATCCGCGAACTGGGGCAGATGAAAAGGTGATCCGGAGAAAAAAGAGAAGCGATCATCACCAAGGTCGGCCGATTGCCCCTAATCGAAGCGCTTCACTTTCATAATCCAGGGGTGCCTCCCATCATAATTTAAGTATCTAATTAATAAAAAAGTATAAAAATATTAACAATTTTTAGGGCGTAAAATAATTGATATTTATAATTGACGCCTTGACATTTAGAGCATTTTATCTGGAAGTGTCTTCTTGCCTAATTTTTTTTCCATCGATTAATTTTAAGGATAAATCCCTAAAGATTCTTGCCCACTGAAAATTTGGTTAAGACGTTTGTTAACACTTTTTTTTTAGATAAAAGTTTGGAAAAAAATCATTTTTTGGGGCTAAAAACCGAAGTTTTTAAAATTAACAAGTGTGTTTTTTTGGCCAAAAAAAGGAGAAAAACTATTGAAAATTCTGTGAAAGTGGAATTTTACACGAAAATCCGAGGAAAACTATCAGAAATACATCAAAATCGGATATTTTTTGGTTTAAAACGCTAACTTTCCTAAAAAAAATTGAAGGAATTTGAAGGCTATCACAATAAAAAATAAATCATCGATAGATTTCAAGAAATCTACATAAAATATTATTTTTTGGGCCAAAATGGCGAAGAAAACATTATAAATATACGTTATTGGGTATAAAGGGAATTCATGAGCAAAATATTGTGAAAAACGCCCGAAAATTTCGCGAAAATTCGATTTCGCGAGCTAAAACTCTAAGAAAACTTCACATTTAATTTTTTTTTTTTTTTGGAAAAAACCGAAGTAAACCTGCAAAAGGGAGTTTTTTGGGTAACAAACCACAAAAAACGCTTGAAAATTTAGTAAAAATTATATTTCGTGGAGAAAAAACAAGAAAAATTCCTAGAAAGCCATTGAAAATGACTTTAATTGGCCTAAAAACCAAGAAAAATGCCCTTAAATCAGGAAAAAAATGTGATTTTTTTTGGCCAAAAAAATGGAAGTAAACGTTTTAAAATCTGCTAAAAATTGGTTTTCTTAGAATGACAAAACCACGGATTAACCCAAAAACCGATAAAAACACCCAAAATTTTGAAAAAGGATTTTTTTTTTCCTAAAGGCCGAAAATATACGCCCTACATGGCGTCGGCTAAAAAACAGTGAAAATGTCTGAAAACCCGTTAAATTCATAAAAAACGCTCAAAATTTCAGAAAATAAAAGAATTTTTTTGATCGAAATTTCGAACAACTAATAAAGCATAGTAAAAAGTCTATAAAATATTTAGACACTAAATAATAGCATTGTTCCAACCACAGTTTGAAATTCCTGGAGCATGCGCAGAAGGATTTGCACGTCTCTTTCTAATAATAGCTTTGTTCCAACCACAGTTTGAAATTCCTGGAGCATGCGCAGAAGGATTTGCACGTCAACTTTGACCTCAGATGATTTCAGATTTGACGGACAAACGATGTAAACGTCAAATTTGACGTAAAAATCCTTTTGCGCATGCTCCAGGAGTTTCGAACTCCGGTGGGAACAAAGCTAATATAAATTCCTAAGAAAAAAAAATAATAGGTCACTATAGACAATTGCAATTCAAACCCGTTAAAAATTGGAGTCAATGTTAATTTTTTTGTCCGACCTTGCAAGGACGACAACTCAAGACAAAAGGAATCCCCCATCGCGCTCATCTTCACCTCTTCCCCACATAGATAAATAAATAACTTTTTCTATTTTTTAACTATTTTAAACATTTTATTTTCGGGTAGTCCTATTGCGAAAAAAAACGGTCGTCGTTGCCCAACAAAAGGCGGGGTCATGCGGACTCCACCCTCCCCGCCACCGAGTATAAAAACTCCTTTGCACCCTCCACAAACCTCGCAATCGTCCATCTCCCATCCAGGTAACAACGTCTTTCTTACTTTTATATCACCCTCATTAAACATTTTCTTTTATATATATGCACAAAATAAATGTACAATGTACAATGTACAATGTAATGTACATTATGTAAATATGTAATATAGTGTAAATAGAACCGTAGTCACTAACAAGTAGCCAATGAACTAACTCTTTTTTCTTTTAATTTACATTAACATCCTCAAATAAAAGTTATTGTATTATCCTCCATTATCTGTTTTGGGGACCTATTATTTAAAAAAAAAAATTTATTTTCTTAGGAATTTCTATTAGCTTTATTCAGACCGGAGTTCGGAACTCCTGGAGCATGCGCAGAAGGATTTTTACGTCAAATTTGACGTCGTTAACATCGTTTGTTGTTATAGGAGATTATCTGTTTTCCAGACAGTTTTTTTAAAAAACATTTTAGGCACTTAAATTTTGCTTGCAATTTGCAGTTCTAGTTCCAAAAATGTTAATTATTTAAACTTTTTTTTATCGATTAATTAAAAATAATAAATTGGTGTTTGGATAATATGAAATTTATTAAAATATAGTCATGGGGGGTGGAAATAATAAAAAATTTTAAATTTTAAATTTTATGGGGAAGTGTCCCTTCAGGGTAAGTACAGGACGTCAACTTATAAAATTAAAGGATTTAATATTTAAATTTAAAGAATTAAGTGATATTTAAAAATAAAATTTCCATATCAGAAGTTGTTCACAAAAAATTATTTTTAAATTTTAAACGTTGGTAATCCTGAAAAGGAGATTCTGAAGACATTTTTTTTAAAGATCAAGGTCGAGACCTTGTCGCCTCCCCTGAAATAAAAAAAGGGTGCAGAATAACCTGTTGCTCCATTAAACGGGAATCAAAATTTTTTTTGATCGTAAATGTCAATCTCAATAATCAGGGGGAAGAAAAAGAGTAGGCGGCCCGTATTGGCTGACAGGATAAAAACGAGGTTCCTTCGTGCCTGCATCTTTAAAGGTCGCTTGTTTTAATTTACACCGGGCTCGCGTGTGCACCCAAAAATTTTGGTTAAAAATTCAGGTTTAAGCAATCATAATTAACCTTTACTAACATTAAAATCATCGTCTTCAAACATCAGTAAGTTATCGTATTAATAATTTATGAAGTTAATTTGTTTTTATTTTTTCAGATGTTGGGGTTCACTATCATACTTTTGAGCGTTAGCTCGGTTTTCGGTGGGGTGTCCATTCGTATGCCCTATTTAAATCCGGCCGGAGTTACATATACCAGTTATGAGGGTGCTTCGCCTTTTTTGAATCCGCATTTTGGAGTTAGGAGTTTCGCTTATGGAAACGCGTATTCAGTCCATCAGGCCCCAGTTGCTGTAGCTCCAGTGGTCGCTCATGCCGCTCCTTTAGTTCCGGCTGTCAAACACGTCCCTGCTGTAGCTCACGTCCCTGTGACCAAATATGAAGCTCATCCTGCAGTCATTCAGGATGTCGTGGATGTCCATAAAGCTAAAATTGCTACCAAGAAGTTTGAAATTAGAAGGCCTGCTATTGAAAAAGAGTTTTTCGATGTTGAAGAACGCATTGTGGTCAGACCAGCTGGAAAAGCCGTCGTTGAACTTGATCAACCTGTTTCTAAAAACCAACGTGGGCCTACTGTTGTTAGCCCAGCGCCGGAATTAGCTCATGTTGTACAGCCTGTGGCCGTCGCACGTACTGTCCCTGTTGCTCATACCGTTCATGCAGTCCATGCTGTTCACACTCCAGTCATTGCTGCTACTGCGCAACCGATCCACGTTCCCGCTTTAGCTCCAGTCCATGTAGAAGCTCCCGCCCATGTTGTTTCTTCTACTCCTGCACCTTTTGATTTTCCTCAACAACCTTTCCCTCAACCGGCTCAACCGGACTTTCCTCAACAAGACTTCCCACAACAACCATCTTTCCCTCAGCAACCCCAAGACTTCCCTCAACAACCTTCTTTCCCTCAGCAACCCCAAGACTTCCCACAACAACCTCAGCAGCCTCAACAGTTTGATGATTCCGATTCCGTTTCTGTTGAAAACCCTGAAATAGCTAGAGCTAGGGTTCAACAACTTCCTCAACCCGATCGTGATCAATTCAGAAACCAACAACTCTTTAGGGCACAGCAGGCCAACGATCTCTTTAGATCCCAGCAGATTGAAGGTCAAAGAATTCAACAGCTTCAAGGACTTCAAGAACAAATTAGACCTCAGCCAGAACTTTTTAGGGCTCAACAAATCAACGCCGATCTTTTTAGATCCCAGCAGATCATTGAAGGTCAACGTGTTCAAAACGAACAGATCGCACGTCAGCAGCAGGTAGAAAGACAGCAGTTCGACCGTCAACAACAGAATGCCCGTGAACAATTCGAACGTCAACAACAAGCTCAAGAACGTAGATTCCAAATTGAACAGATCGAACGCCTTTTCCAACAGCCACAACCTGTCGATAGAAGAATTCAGCCTTCCACTCTTGACCGTCAAATGCAAAATGATCTTCAAGCCAGGCTTCTTCAACAACAACCGCAAAGATTCGATCAACCAGGGCCCCCACAAAGGCTTGAAGAGGTCCCTCAACTTCCGAATTTGGATCTTCTCAGGATACGTACTTTCCCTCGCCCAGAAGAAAGAATCCAAGCGAATTCAAGAAGCGGAGAAATCTCTCGCCAGAACGGACCGGCAATCGAAACTATCTCAAGAGCACCTGAAATCCCGTCGTTCAGACTCAGTCAGGAACAAAGCATCTCAAACCAGCAGAGATTGATCGATCTTCTTACTGCTCGCGGAGGTATCACTGAAGTGAGAGGACCTGGAGAGAACAGCTTGGGTGGAAGCCAAGTCCGCACT
Source organism: Orius insidiosus (assembly GCA_014119065.1). NCBI lineage: Eukaryota > Metazoa > Arthropoda > Insecta > Hemiptera > Anthocoridae > Orius > Orius insidiosus. Next base: position 75,629 of record JACGAQ010000836.1, on the reverse strand, counting down.
CGTGTTCTTTCGGTCACACCTGCACCATTGGAAGCGAGAAGCCAAGACGAGAAAGTTAACACCAGAAGGATCGTCGTAAACAGACCTATCACCACCGTCGAAGAAGTCGATGTCGTCGAACCGTTCACTAAAATCGAACGCGTCGCCGTCCACCAGCCAGCTCTCATCAAAACCGCCAAAGTTGGCGTCGCCAGCGTCCCGACATCCGTTCCTGTACAAACCTACGCCCACGCTCTTCACTTCTAAATAATTTAAATTCCCCGCTCAAATCTCACATTCAAAACCTCTAAAAAATTTCCTGGAGTTCATTTTTTTCATCATTAAAAATGAATTTCATGTTTAATTTTTTTATAAATAGGCGGTAGAAAACTTAAATTATTTTGTTACTTATATGAATACCCAATTAGTATACATATAAGTAACAATATGTGCTGTGAATCTCCTCCTCTATTTTTTGTAAATTATTGTATAGTTTTTAATCTAATTTTGATATCAAATAAACTTTTATTTCACGTGAAGATTTATTTTAAAGATTCCTTATGATAAATCGGTGGTCACGGGGAATAAGTGGGTAAGTCGAATTTTCTTCGAAATGAGATAAGCGTACATATAGGAAGCCAGGGAAAAGTTTCATATTGGAAATAAATTGGTAAGTCAGAAACCTAACGGTTCGGAAGTTATTGATATGTGCGTTCTTAGACAACTTGAAAAATTTTTATGAAACTTTTCCCTGGCTTCCTATATGTACACTTATCTCATTTCGAGGAAAATTCGACTTACCCACTTATTCCCCGTGACCACCGAAATAGTAAGCAAAGAGAAGAAAGTTCGGTCTCCTCACTGAGGCAGGAGCCTGGAAACCCTATATACAGGGTGCTTCTCGGGTGAAAAACTGAGGAAAAAGATATAAAATAGGCATCTTATGCCAAAAACATCCGGAATTTGGGAAAAAGGTGATTTTTTGGGCCAAAAACTGAAGCAAATTTTATAACAATAATCCAAGGAAAACTACGAGAAATCCCGCGAAATAAAGGTGTTTATTGTCCTTAAAACAGAAGATAACGCCTTAAATCCGGAAAAAGAAGATTTTTTTCTCTCTAAAAACCGAAGTAAACGTTTTGATAAAAGTACATTTCTTGGGCAAAAAGCCGTAAAAAACGCATGAAAATCCAGTAAAAATTTGATTTCGCGGAGTAGAATTCCAGGAAAAATCTGAGAAAAATAAAAATGATGTTAATGGACCGAAAAACTAAGAAAAACCGTCAAAAACTGGAAAAAAGGAATTTTTGGGGCCAAAATATTGGAATAAACTTTTCGAAATCTTGCATAAAGGGGCTTTCTTTGAAAAAACCATTTTTTAAAAAAGTTAAAAAAAACTGGAAGACCCTTCCCCAAAAACCCGACGTGGTGGGTATCACAATAACTTCTTTGAGGAAGTTAAAAAAAATAGTTTTCAATGATCGTTTTTCTCTTGAAAAATTAAGGAAAACACCTCAAAGTCCTGTAAAAGTGAGGTAAAGGGTCCCATCAACTACGACAATAATTATTTCCACCTTTCACTACCGTTAAAGTTACACCAATTCCGCAAAACATGAGTGACTTGCGGGATAATCTAATCAAGACCTCATGTTCAAAACACACTTTGGTGTAAAAACACCCTTTATCTGGTGTTTTCCACGGTTAATTTGCCTAAAACATCCTTCAATATAGTTTTAGATCCATAAAAACAAAATTTTTACGATTTTATGGGTATTTTTCTTGTCTCCTTTGTCAATATCACCTGTTATTTTGGCACTTAAAAAATCGTTTCAACGAGAAGCACTCGTTTTAGTCATTTTTATAGTCTAACGGTAGAAAAGCACCATTTTTTTCTGGACTTTACACGTTTTTCTAGATCTTCTGTTCGAAGAAACACAATTTTTCTAGATTCCCTCGTCAAAAACTACCTCGTTTTACATAGTTTTTGGGCGTCTTGGCCTAAATCCACCCGCTTTTGTTCACAAATACACGTTTTTCGGGAGTTTCTATCGGTATTTTGCACCTACAATCGCTCAAGAGACATGATGGATCGTCTATCATAAAGGGTTTTAATGAAAAATTCAATTTTAATTATCAAAAAAATATAATTTTATGTTTCCATCGCATTTTTATCGCACTAGAATGTCCAATAGAAACGCTGATCTAAAGAGTAGTGCTCGAGTCGATCGGATACATCCATTCGATGAGTTGAGAACCTTCCTTTATCTTCTTCGAGAGCTCCTCTTCGGTGACTAACTGATTCCGAAAAGTCTGCACTTTGTCAATAAGAGTCTTCAAATGCTGCTGCTTTTCGGTCAAAACTTGTGCCAATTCGGTGGCAAAAGCTACAAAATAAAATAATTTAAAAAATTTAAAAGAACCTTCTTGGTTGTATTGTAGACGCCTCGTTGCGGAAAGAAGTTCGTCCTCTTTTTTCGCCCAGTTCTGCGAGTTTTCCCTCCAGCTCTTAAAACTGTCCAAAACCTCATCTTCCAAATGCTGTAGGTACGTTATAGCTTCGTGAAAACCGTATAAATCTGTATTTTCTTCTTCCTAAGAATGATAAGTAAGAAATTTTATATAAAAATAAAACCTTTTTTTCAGATTTTTCAAAAACTTCTTCGCTTTGAACGGTGGGATCTGCTGTTGCTAATTCTTTGACACGGTCGGCATAGCGAAGGGTGTTGAGTGTGTGATCGCACGAGCTCATTCCTGGGCTTACGGTAGCAATCTAAACAAAATTATGAATGTTTTAAAATTTCCTTTTTACCATGCATGTTTTATTGTTGTCGCCAATAAAAGAATCTCTGAGCACTTGAGTTAGTTTGCTTGTCCTAAATGGCAGATGGGCTCCTTTTCTGCCTAAAGCTCTGATGCATTCCTTAAGAGCTAATAGAGATTTGTTTATTTCTGCTCCTTCCATTCCTAAAACGGGAATTTAAAATGAGACGAAGATTCCTGTCATACTCGTCTGGCGATCGGCAGAAATGGTATCTGCGCCGCGTTCATTTCCAGCTAAATCAATAAGGGAGATTTTCCCATGGATTTTATTCGATCTGGTCCTCAGTGTTAGCTGGAATATCGCGTGGGATCTTGAAGAATTTGAGTTGGCCGATGTCTGCCCGGATGTCCTGCGATTTCAATAGAAAGATGGGTTTGCTGGACTTTTTACCTTGTTCTATTCCCGGTTTCGATGATATTTAAGACATGTTCGACGTTGGCTACGGCTTTTTCGGTCAAACCTACAACTTGAACTTGCTGCTTTCCATCCTCAAGAACGCGCAGTTGAGCTTTATCAGACAGAAGGTCAAAAACCTGAAAAGTTCGTTTGAAGCAGTTTCCAAAGTGTGCTCCACGGCCGCAAATTTTAACCCTTTCGAGACCGCGACTGACGCCGGATTCTCTGCGCTACTGGCGCAGCACTTTTCCCCTCTCTTTGACCCTCACATCTCCCCGACCGCTCCCAGCGCCCAGCAAAGCACAGAAAGCGACGAGTGATGCGATCATCACGTAGTTCATTTCTTCCCCAACAGATTGCCAGTTATTGCATGTCGCTAGCGCCACGGGAAGCGAAGGTATTAAATTTTTTAGAGAGGCTTCCCGCAAAGTCGCCTGCGGTCTCCAAACGAAAACCGCGAATGGCAACTATAGTCGCCTGCGGTCTCGAAAGGGTTAAAGGATTTTCACAAGTTGTCGGTTTTGACAGGATCACTAGGAGGTTACTTGATTACCTTTCCGCTGTAGATTTCAAAAAAGCTTGAGGTCACCATTAGCTTTAAAGGTCCATATTTATCCGAGTTGACCAAATCAAAAACGTCGTTGGCCACCATCGCATATATCCCTTTCTGGCAGTCTTGTATTTTCCCCGAAAACGAGCCTCCCATCGTATGCGTTTTACCGCTTCCGGTCTGCCCGTACGCGAAACACGTCGCCATCCCTCCTTCGAAAATCGTCTCGACCAGAGGCTTCGCTGTGTACCTATAAACCGTCTCGTTGGCGCAGTTTTCGTCGAAAGCATAATCGAAACGAAACTGCTGGTTTTCCAAATATTTCGTCAGGTCAACCTTATTTTTAGGCTCGTGGACTATCAGCAGGTCTTTCCTCGGGATCGTTATAACGTCTACTTCCTGCCTATTTATTTCTAAAATTAATAACAAAAAAATAAAATAAAAAAAATAAAAAACCTTTTTTGTTCAATGGTCTTTTACGAACGCAAACTGTTATTTGATGCGATTCTACCTCATCTTGTAATGAACTAAATTCTAAATTGGACCTGTACTCTCTACGAAAAACACATAAAAAATTAAATTTTCAAAAAAAATTTTACTTTATCATCGAAAGAAATTGCCAATTCGGATTTCCCGGATTCTTATTCATAGTTTGCTTTTCGACTTTTTTCTCCGCTTGACGAATCCTACGTTCTTCGCGTAACTTTTGTAATTTTTCAATCTCTTTCACGACGTTACCCCTTTTTATTGTCACTAAAAACAAAATTATTTTTTAAAAAATAAAATCCACATGTGTTTTTGTTTTTACCGTTTTGATTTTGACGGGCTGAAGCTGGATGGGGAGCTGTTACGATTGGCCGCGAACGAGGGTTTATCGCGGACGCAGGGTGGGAAGGTGCCATTCTTTTATCCTTCGCATCGCTCAGAGCCAGCGATGAACGCGATCGACTCAAACGTTTCTCACTTTTGTATAACAGAACCATTGAAAATAACTAAAAAACGCCTAAAAACATACGCTAATATAATAAACACATTTTTGCTAAAGTATTTTCAGTCATCTTAAAAATCTTAGACAACTTATGATTTTAAAATAGCTACGGCATTATTCTTGGGGCATTATTTTGGTTAAAAATCGATAAAAACATTAATTTTTTTCTATAAAAGTTGAATTGGAATTCAGAGTGAGTTAAGGATGTGCAGAGACAATGCAGCCAATATACTCGGCTTGGTTCGTTACCCCATAGACAATGCAGCCAATATATTCGGCATGGTACGTTACCCCATGCACCCCAAATGGAGATAATTATACGCTATGCCTCCCAGATTTAGGAGAGGGAGATAGATTACATAGTTATGAAGAGGAGAGGCTGCAGTCTCGTCCTAGCTGAACAAGGAGAAAAACAAGAAGAAGAAGAACTGGGTTTTCATAGTCATATTTCTCGGCCCCCTGTTAACCGATCGATTTGAAATTTTCAGCAGTTACATACTTATATTGCATCACAGAATATTTGCCCTAAATTTGAAGTCGATCAGTCCATAGGGAACCCAGATGCAGTTACCCGAGAAAACGCAAATCGTGACGTCCAGTATTTTCTTTTTGCGCTTTGGCTAAGGTTTTGCTTCTTCGCAAGCATTCGTCTTTGTGTAGAGGAGCATATCTCAGCCAAAAATGGGAATCTGGCTGCAGGGAAACCAACATTTTTGTATCAAGAGATCGAATGATCTATGATTGATAAGGCCTACTTCGCCTCCGGGACCCTCAAATAAGTAACTGGAATTCTCGTGGGAATCGATCCTATGACCTTTGGATTCGGCCGAAACTAAGCCTTAAGTCCACGCCACCCCCGGCTTTTAAGCTTTTGCCCTTCAACCAATTTTTTAATCGACATTCCAAACGAACTTTCAAGTTCTGATAGGTATTCAAAATAAACAATAATAAATATAGTAAAACATTAATTTTTATTATCTACAAAATAATATTATTTACCTGAGTTCTAAAATTTTGTCCATTGGACATACTAAAACAAAAACCTTCTATATACAGAAAAAAATAAATACAAAAAGTATAACCCTATGTTATGTACAATGAGAACTAAATAAAAACTATAATGTCGATCACATTAGCATGATAAAAATATGACTGAGAAATCAAGCTATTTCTGTTCTTTTCTGAGGGGGGTTATGAGCAAGTTCGACAGTTCAGTCTATTTCCGCTCAGGGGAACGGGATTTTTGATTAGAAATTGAGCTAAATTATTGCGTGTTGTTAGTCCCCGTTTGGTTTTTGTACGATGAGAAGAAGGCGAGGGCTTTCATCAACTGGTAGCTCTTCGATATGGGGATGTTGCTGTCGTAGAGCTTTTCGATGATTTGCAGTCGACGTAGAACCACCAGTTGCATTTTAAAATGCTCTGGTCGAAAAGGGTCGACTCCGGGCAAAGGAAGCTTTTCATGACCATACCATCGTCGGTGAAAGCGCAAACATGGAATACCTAAAAAATTTTTAAAAAATCCTTAGTTCAGGAAACTTAACCACAAACTATTATAAAGAAAAAAGTTTTAACGGGCGATTAACAATATTTAGGGGAAAGTCCTTTGAAAAAAAAAGCGATCAAGGTTGCACCTGACTCAAGAGAAAAACCCACAAATATTTTCACTTTCACCAGGGTAAAGGAGGACAAAAAAAAGTACCATTTTAAAGATGACTTTTTGGGTTTTATTGCTACAAAAAACGAGGGCGAATTCTGAAAAATTTGTGTGATTGATCAACCGGGGAATCATTAAAAAATGTCGTTCTGAAAGAACAAAACGTTATCGAACGAAGGTCGACCGGACGAGACCAGCGTCCTCGCACCTGACGAAACTGCTTTCATCAGCGACCTTGGACAACCGCCCCGTACTTTGCCCTCCTTTATAAACAGCATCGAAAGGTGTCCGCTTCCCAAGATGACTAATAAATACGTTTTCTATTCTCTCCTCGTCATGCTCTAAATGATCGTTTTAAAAAACCACCTCATTTCTAGAGTCCGATGTTTTAAAAATGATTTTCTGTCATATCATCATCGGTTTGTTAACGTGATGGCCCGTTTAGCGAAACATGGAGAAATCCTCATTTTGATGATGAAAAGTCAATAAATCTGAGGTTTTAAATTTTTTTTGTCAACAAAAAGTGAAATTATGATAGAAAAAGAAATTAATTTGATATTCTTGTCCTTGACCTGATTTTACGCAGGTGTCTGCTTTGCTTTTGCTTCGCTACAAGACTAAAAGTTCTGCAAACACAAGGTCCTAAAGTCCAAGAAAGAGAAAGAGAAATGCATTGGAATAAAAATAGTTTTGAGGCTTTTCTGTTGTTTATAACCCAAGGTTTTCACTTTCTTCTGTATTCTTTCATTAACTTCAGAACTCGAGGACCTCTTAAGGAGGTATGATGGTTTTTAAGTGAGTTGCTTTGCAAATTTTTCGTTGTTAACAACGGTTTTCGGTTTTTCCCTTCTATCTCGGAAACCGTCGCACAAAACGAAAAAATGTCCTAAGTAAAAGTAGTAGGTACTGAAATTTACTACATAAAATATCTTATTAGTTTTTTCCGTCAGAGCAATACTTTAGGAGATATGGAAGTATTTAAGTTGGTTGCTTTGCAAATTTTTCGTTGTTAACAACGGTTTTCGGTTTTTCCCTTCTATCTCGGAAACCGTCGCTCAAAACGAAACAATGTCCTAAGTAAAAGTTGTAGGTACAAAATTTCCTACAAAAATTTCTTTATTTATTATTTGCCTAAGAGCAATATTTAAGGAGTTATGAGGTTAAAACTAATAATCCTACAGAGCCTGTCTGAAAACTTAAAACCTTCATATCTCCTAAAATATTGCTCTGACGGAAAAAACTACTAGGATATTTTATGTAGTGAATTCCCGTAGCTACAACTTTTACTTAAGACATTTTTTCGTTTTAAGCGACGGTTTCCAAGATAGAAGGGAAAAACCGAAAACCGTTGCTCACAACGAAAAATGTACAAAGCAACCAACTTACAACCCTCATATCCCCTTAAGCTACTATCGTTCTCCGCACGCTTCCCGGAAAAATTAGAAAGCACAAGCGATATCTAGTTAGTAGGTTGACAGAATAAGAAGATATTATGACGTCATCAGGAGCTATGAAGGTTCGTGCGATGACTTAAAATATTGATGAAGGGAATTGAGACTTTGAGTTTTACTTTGAGCGTGACCAAAACTTTTTTTTCTTTTTATAGCTGAATCAAGAATATCACTTAAACCTTATTCAAATCGAGTGATTACGTATTTAAAAAAAGGTTTCCCAATAGTGTCATCATCGCCAAACATTTCCCGAAAGGCCCTTTCACATTTTTTATAACGTCTGAAGTAACGTCTTTCACCCAAAAACGGTCAATGCTAATAAAACCGTCGAAAAATAAGAAGAAGATCGGGGGGTGAAGATGTCCGGTTCGCCGTGAAGACGTTTCCTAATTTCTTTCTAAGTAGGTCTTGGAGGAAATAACATGATGGCACGAAAAAAGAGGTTTCTTAACGTTATCTTGGATGAAAAAAAGGTTATCGGCTAAAGGATACAGTAGCGAAGAATAAAATTGGGACCAACTTAAAAAGGTTTCCAGAAGGCACTTTCACAAATTTTCTTATCAAATCCTATAAGGCTTTTCTATAGTTACCATGCATCCGAGGTCTTCATCGGCGTAAAGTCCGGGGAAATGCTTCTGATCTCCGCAGCTAAACGACGTGTCAGGTAATTCGACTTTGGAGGTGAAATTATCGTCGTAGTTTTTATCGTAGCTGACAGGATAGTATTCTTTGGGTGCGTTCATTACTCTATTGGGTCCGACCAAAGGATATCTCGGCCTGACGGTCGCTGGCCGAGTAGGCCTCGGAGTGGTCGTTGTCGTCGTCGTCGTTGTCGTCGTGGTGGACGTTATAGAAGCCAAAAGCTGTTGCTCTTTTAACTTCAAAGCGGCCGCCAATGTTTCCACGCTGATGTTCGACGCCTTCGAAAGACTTTGGACGGAATGTCCCATCAATAAAGGACTCGGGCTTGTTATATCGATATCGTAAATTTGACTTGAGGTTGTCGTCTTTGGCTTCGCGTTCAGCGTCCTCAACGCCAAAGTATGCGGCGACATTATCTTAACGGGCTCCTGAACCTGTTCGACATTCTTACCGACGACTATACTATTCGAAGACTCCGTCGCAGTTTGAGAAACGACCTGAAAAAAAAATCATAAAGCAACAATAAAAATTTTTTCGAAATTGCGTGACAACCGGTTTTTTAATTAAGTTCTACGCCTTCATATTAGGAAAGAATAAAGACCATTTAAATCACAATTTACGAACATAAATGGCATCTTATTAGAAAATATGACGAAGCGAATCGACACTTTTTATGAAGAAATTTTTTTTACTTTATTGATGTTTTGTAAAGTACACAATCAAATATGAAACATAACGTTTTACCACATAATGCTGGTACTGCAATAAACTGCAAATCTATCATGCTGAAACTTGATACTGCGAGAATGCAAGGGAGGAAGATAAAGAGAAGATTGAGATCAGCTGGATCCAATAACTTTTGCTCATAACATCAGGATGTTAGAATTGAAGTAATTTTGACATTTTCTAACGGGATTCGAATTTTGCGGAAGAAAAATCAGGTGACAATGAAATCTACAATTTAGACTCTGCAGCATTTTGTCGAAGCATGAATGATGGCATCTCAGAAAGCAAATACAGCTATGACAATAGAGAGTTTCAGCGAATCGTAAATTTTCCCTTACCGTATACGACTCACAAAACGGGAAAGGTCTTCTCTGGCTTTATAACCTAGTTTCAGGGATCGTTCCGACTCAGTTAGTTCACAATGTTCTCACTAGAGCAAATTCATGAATCGAAACATGGTTCTTCTGAACTATAACAGCATATAGAAATGACCTATCCCCAAAACGTTCCCGCCAACGAGGGTATAAAGTTTACTAGATAGTTTCTTAATTTTAACTTCCAAAATCCTTCCAAAAGTACGGAATCGGATTTTAGCCAATCTGTTGAGAAACTAGTTGATTTCCGAAATTAAACGAGATAACAAAATAACCTTCGTAAAATATAACCTTACGGAGTCGGGAGTCGTTCACGTATACGACCAGTGTTGCCAGATCGGGGTTTTTCCTCCTAAATTTGGGGGGATTTTAGGCCTTCGGGGGGTATTTTAGGGAGAGAAGTAGTAGTTAAATTTTAGTTTTTATTTGTTCTTGTTTATTGTCTTATGGTTATTTATTAGTTTATTACCTTGCAAAGTCTATTTAAAACCTTTATTAATAAAAGAAAACCTATCGCAATAAGTTTTCTTCACATTACACCGACTAAAAAAAATTTAGGGGTAATAGTTGGAAATCTAGGGGGAAAATAAAACCCTTTTAGGGGAAAACCAATGAAGTCGTCTGGCAACACTGTATACGACTGCCGAGTCGGATATACGATTCCGCTTAGGTGAGTCGCATACGAGAAGGGCAAAATACGATTCCCTGAAACTCTCTAATAAAAAGATAAGACGCTTTTGTCCGCCATTCATCCCGAACAGCGGGCAACACAAAAGCGCTAGAATCTATATGTTATGCATTTTGCAAACTGAAACGTCATCATTCGCGTAATGCATGTAATACTTCTACATATATTTTACTAATAAGTAGGATGAAAAACCCATTCTTTCCTTCCTATAACAATGGAAATAAGACAAAAGCTAACTGTTTTAACAATTAGATGCCCTCTTTATGAGAACCGTTTAGGATTAAAGACTTTCTTCTGATCCACTTAGACCTTAGAAGGTCAAATGTTTCGACAAATAGGTAATTTCATAACAATCGAGCTAATAACTTTGTTAAAATAACGTTTACAGAATTAACTTATGATAAAATGTTTATTTACGACTTTTAGGTCAAGGTGGAATTAGCCAACTTAAGTTAAGAGTCGAAGTAGGGCTGGAAGTCTTCGTGCGTTCATTGACATTGCACAACGTTATAGTTTACACGTACTACGATTTAAGGGAAATATCACCTTTCACATTTTTTTCTAAGTTTTGAAACCTCGAATTTTTTGACCTTGTTCTAACGGGCGTGTACCGAAAATTGGACCCCTTAAGTTCGTGTTCCCGATGGCGCTTTTCGGAGAAAGTAGGGAAGGGTTTCTATTTTACAGTTGGCAACATTGGGGGGAAAAAAAGTGAAAATGGTGAAGGGGGAATGATTTCATGAAAAAGTTCAATCGTGAATTTTTAATAGAGAGGGCTATAGAATACGTAAAATTAAATGACCTTTTCAAAAGACATTTTTGAAATCTTGATGTCATAAACATAAGTTTTATTTGAAACTTTTTTTTCCCCAAAGAAGGCGCATAAAATCCGTTTAAAAAAGGGCTCCATGGTCCAAAAAAAAGGAGGGAAACTACGGAAAATTTTGTAATATTGTGGCTTTTGCCAAAAAATTTGGTTTTTTGGAACTAAAAACTGAGGAAAAGGCCTAAAAACCGGTTTAAAGGAAGGCTTTATTGACCAAAAAATTGAGATACATATGAGACGCTCCGGGTACGAAGGGCGAACTCAACATCGGACAAATTTTTTTTTTCATTTCAGATTCTAGACCTCTTGGTGAATACACCCATATAATTTTTATGTAGAGTTCGCCATTTTTTCCCCTTAAAATACGTAAAAACCGATTTGCGGCAAAGCTCTAACTGCGATATCCGAGCGGGTACGAAGGGCGAACTCCACATCCTAGTCCACAACCTCCACTCCTTTTCCCATTCCAGGGCATGACTTTTCTGTTGAGTTCGCTCGTAACATAAAACTTTAAAATGCGAATATCTCTAAACTACGTTTTGTTGAGTTCGCCCTTCGTACCCGGAGCGCCTCACATTAGCTTTGTTCCAACCGCAGTTTGAAACTGGTTTCAAACTCCTGGAGCATGCGCAGAAGGATTTTTGATGTCGTTGAAATCGTTTGACCGTCATGCGCAGAAGGATTTGACGGACAAACGAACATCAAATATGACGTACAAATCCTTCTGCGCATGCTCCAGGAGTTTCATATCAGTTTCTAACTCCGGTTGGAACAAAGCTATAAACTACTGAAAATGCTGAGCGAAGGGATCCAAAATTCTAGAATGGAAAAAAAAAACGATTTTACAATACGTAACTCCGATTGTTGATAATTTAAATGCCACCGCACCCAGTTCTTTATTTTCTTAAAATAAATCACTTCAAAATAGGTGACGTAATTCCTTACTATTCGTATCTACATACTCGGCTAATCTTGATATTGTTTTCCTCGTACTTTCAACCTTTTGTATTATGTAGAGTAAGTGGTTTATTTGCGAATATCGATGAAAAAAATACGCTTTTTAAACAAGGTCATAGAAAATTTTTGTTTTTGAATTTGGCGCACCTGATATCTTCGGTTGGCGACTTGATCGACTTGGTTGGGAAGCTGGAAGGGCTGAGGCATCTGCGGTCGGAGACGGTCGGAATACGGGCGATGGACGCCGGCAAAGCTGAAAACGGAGGAACTTCTACCGATTTATTTTTAGGCGTTGGCTGCAACGGTTTGAACGGCGGGACTGTCGGAATCGGTGGACTTAAAGCGATCACGCCAGGCACCATTCCAGGCATGACTCCTGGCAAAGCACCCGGCATCGAACCTGGCATTCCTCCCGCAGATGTCCAAGCGAGAAGCTGGTTACGTCCTGAATGGCTTCTACCCTCAGAGTTCATCTAAAAAAAAACTATTAAACTTTCTATCTACAACGTTCACTTTCAAAAAAAGTGAAACCGTTTTCCAGCTGTAGAGAAAACTAGATTAACATACGCCTTTGTCCATTCATAAAAATCTCAGCAATAACGTGCTTCAAAACGCCACTTTTCTCCAAATTTTCGCACGAAAACAGCTATAATTCAAACAGCAGGAATCTTCACCTTTTTAATTACTTTTAGTCCCTAAAGGGCAACCAACAAAATATTGGTCTATAAATTTAAAAAGTTATTAACCAATTGGTTTCAAGAACAACCTCTTTCAAGGGTGACGAAATTTCGGAACAATATTAGTGGATGACATTTCTTTATTTAATGGAAAGATCTCGTTTTTGACGGACTTTGATTATGAAATAAGCCCATTGTAATCAAACTTTCACGCTAATTGCTTGCTTAAAATAAGCCGTCCTTGAAGGCTTCTGGGGCCGTTATGCCCGGCGAAATCCAGTTTTTGAAAACAAAAAAACTTTCGTTTTCGACAATATCCAAAATTCTTTTGACAGCATCCAGGTCTAAATGACAAGGCTGCCGGCAATGGCGTAACTTTTCGACTTTTTGAACCCAGATTTCGGTGATTAAAGGTAATGGGCGTTTTCAGTGTTGCTAGAACATTGGCATTTGGGTTTCTGTATATCAGGAATTAAGTCAGGGTCATAGCCAGGGGGTGATGTGTGAGTTTCCCACGCCAAACTATGAAAAAACGCCCGGTATTTTTTGATCAGACGAAATGCCCAAAGGAATCCGGATGAAAGAAAGTTTCTCGGCAGGAAAATTGAGCAAAAAGACACAGAATCTAAAAATGTTTGCTCATAACCGAGGAAAACACGCACACAAAAAATGTGTTTTTTACTAAAAAGCAAGAAAATCTTCAAAGTTTTTTGTGGCTGCTAAGTTTCTGGGAAAATGCGACGGACGGCCGGCACTACAGACGACCTCATGATCGGTAAAGATCACTAATAAGTTTTCCCTCTGGAAGACGCTTTTCTATAGTCTAAAATGCCTAAAAAATAAATTAAAAGGGTGTCCAATTAAGGAAAACGATTGAAGACCCCCGACCCTCTCCAAAAACTGTAGGGTATTACAATAACTTCTCTTTAAGAAAGATAAAAATGGAAGTTTCTGGCCCGTAAAATCCTTTTAGGATAAGGTGAAAAAAATTATAAACAAAGTAGAGCGTTGAGTGAAAGTTATATAAATTAAAGTGTGCATTTTGAAGCGGCGCAAGGTCGCTAGCAGATGAAATAACTTAAAAATGTCACACTTTTTTATTTTATTAATTTAACCTTGAAGCTGGAAAGTGGGCAAAACCCTCAGCCTTCATTATTAGCAGTTTTTCCTTACTTGTGGATTAGCAGCGAATGCTTTATCGGCGTCATTAGTCGACCTTCTTTTGTCAGGGTCTGTATTCGACAACGCTTCGGCAAAAGCGAGCTCATCACCAACGCTGAAGCCTGAAATAAAAATTTTCCCCAAAATAATCATCAGGTCAATTACAAATTAATAACAAAACCGTTTAATTAGAAAACGACTTTCCCTTTCGAGAATCGTGTAAACTTCGCATTTTTCGATGGTTTTTGCTTTCACTCGCAAAATCTGGACCTTTTTTCTCAGAATTCGAACAAAATTCTTTTATTCCTGAACTTTTCGGAATAGCGAAAGGCCCGGGCTAATAATGAAAAAAAGGGGGAGGAAACGTCGTGCTTTCTCCGGCCAAATAGTAATTATTTAAAGATTTTCCGAGTGAAAGGAAAAGTGAAATTACGCTTTTTTCCTTTCTAAACTGTGCTTTTGGGCAACATATTATAATTTATGATAAAGGAAATTTTTAAAAATGCATTTTACCTATTTCAAAGCATTACACAATCTGATTTTATGGGCAGCGTATACCACAGAAAAAAAATTAATAAAAAAAATGCAAATTTCATGAAGTGTTTCCTAATCTTTGAATAATCGGATGCTTACTTGCGTCAAAAATTCAATTGTCGAAAGGAAAAAAATGGCCTATAAAAATGTTACAAAAGGTTAAGGAAGAAGAGTTAGGCTTTAGGATTAGTAATATTTACATATTTACCGAGACCAACGTAGCCTTTGACTCCGCCCAAATTTCTCACTCTGAGAATGCTGCTTTTCTTGAAGTTACAGTTGAGGGTGAAACCGAAATCGGAGTTAAAAACACAGGTACCTCTCACCCATCCGACATCCAACACTGAAAAACCAATAGAAGAGAAAAGAGATAGAGAAAAATTTAATATTTATAAAACAAAAAAAAGCACCGATTGAACAGTTTCTTTTTAAAAAAGAAGCATAAAACTTGTTTCATGATTTCGAAATAGTATCATTGCATCCATAAAACTCGAAGAATGGGGTCGAATTTTAAGTCAAGGTTAAATCTTTTAATTAGGATCTTGAAAAAAAAAAAAAAAAAAAATGAAAAAATAAGAAACTTCTAAATGTACTTGAACTAATCCAAGGTTGTGTGTAATGAATGATGAGTCTCCTTCAATTTTTCAAAGATCAAGTTCAAGTTTCACCTCTTAACAATAGAACTTTCAAACTTCTTTTTAAACAGTGATTAAATTAAAGATTCTGAATCCATAACTCACCGCACAATAGGGAGACATGTTTTGCATCTTTGATCTATTTGGATCACATGCCCCAAAAAAACGAGATCTCTCGGTCTTTTGGACAGTTTTTTCAGGGAAAAAACATCCGTTTTACTGGATTTTGGTCTCTCCGCCGAGAAACAACAGTTTTTCCGGAATTTTGAAGGTTCTCCATGATATTTTAACCATAAAAACCATTTTAATAACTCACCGCACAATAGGGACAAGTTTTGCAAATTATCTTTGATCTATTTGGATCACATGCCCCAGAAAAACGAAATTTCTCGGTCTTTTGGACCGTTTTTTCAGGGAAAAAACATCCGTTTTACTGGATTTTTGGTCTCTCCGCCGAGAAAAAACCGTTTTTCCGGAATTTTGAAGGTTCTCCATGATATTTTAACCATAAAAACCCATTTTAATAACTCACCGCACAATAGGGAGACAAGTTTTGCAAATTATCTTTGATCTATTTGGATCACATGCCCCAGAAAAACGAAATTTCTCGGTCTTTTGGACCGTTTTTTCGGGGAAAAAACATCCGTTTTACTGGATTTTTGGTCTCTCCGCCGAGAAACAACCGTTTTTCCGGAATTTTGAAGGTTCTCCATGATATTTTAACCATGAAAACCCATTTTAATAACTCACCGCACAATAGGGAGACAAGTTTTGCAAATTATCTTTGATCTATTTGGATCACATGCCCCAAAAAAACGAGATTTCTCGGTTTTTTGAGGGAAAAAACATCCGTTTTACTGGATTTTTGGTCTCTCCGCCGAGAAACAACCGTTTTTCCGGAATTTTGAAGGTTCTCCATGATATTTTAACCATAAAAACCCATTTAATAACTCACCGCACAATAGGGAGACAAGTTTTGCAAATTATCTTTGACCTATTTGGATCACATGCCCCCAAAAAAACGAAATCTCTCGGTTTTTTGGACCGTTTTTTCAGGGAAAAAAACATCCGTTTTACAGGATTTTTGGTCTCTCCGCCGAGAAACAACAGTTTTTCCGGAATTTTGAAGGTTCTCCATGATATTTTAACCATAAAAACCCATTTTAATAACTCACCGCACAATAGGGAGACAAGTTTTGCAAATTATCTTTGATCTAGTTGGATCACATGCCCCAGAAAAACGAGATTTCTTGGTTTTTTGGACCGTTTTTTCAGGGAAAAAACATCCGTTTTACTGGATTTTTGGTCTCTCCGCCGAGAAACAACCGTTTTTCCGGAATTTTGAAGGTTCTCTATGATATTTTAACCATAAAAACCCATTTTAATAACTCACCGCACAATAGGGAGACAAGTTTTGCAAATTATCTTTGAACTATTTGGATCACATTCCCCTAAAAAAAACGAGATTTCTCGGTTTTTTGGTCCGTTTTTTCAGGGAAAAAAACATCCGTTTTACTGGATTTTTGGTCTCTCCGCCGAGAAACAACCGTTTTTCCGGAATTTTGAAGGTTCTCCATGATATTTTAACCATAAAAACCCATTTTAATAACTCACCGCACAATAGGGAAACAAGTTTTGCAAATTATCTTTGACCTATTTGGATCACATTCCCCCAAAAAAACGAGATTTCTCGGTCTCTTGGACCGTTTTTTCAGAAAAAAAAAACATCCGTTTTACTGGATTTTTGGTCTCTCCGCCGAGAAACAACCGTTTTTCCGGAATTTTGAAGGTTCTCCATGATATTTTAACCATAAAAACCCATTTTAATAACTCACCGCACAATAGGGAGACAAGCTTTGCAAATTATCTTTGATCTATTTGGATCACATGCCCCAGAAAAACGAGATTTCTCGGTCTTTTGGACAGTTTTTTCAGGGGAAAAAAAACACCTGTTTTACTGGATTTTTGGTCTATCCGCCGAGAAACAACCGTTTTTCCGGAATTTTGAAGGTTCTCCATGATATTTTATCCATAAAAACCCATTTTAATAACTCACCGCACAATAGGGAGACAAGTTTTGCAAATTATCTTTGATCTATTTGGATCACATGCCCCAAAAAAACGAGATTTCTCGGTTTTTGAGGGAAAAAAACATCCGTTTTACTGGATTTTTGGTCTCTCCGCCGAGAAACAACCGTTTTTCCGGAATTTTGAAGGTTCTCCATGATATTTTAACCATAAAAACCCATTTTAATAACTCACCGCACAATAGGGAGACAAGTTTTGCAAATTATCTTTGACCTATTTGGATCACATGCCCCCAAAAAAACGAAATCTCTCGGTTTTTTGGACCGTTTTTTCAGGGAAAAAAACATCCGTTTTACAGGATTTTTGGTCTCTCCGCCGAGAAACAACAGTTTTTCCGGAATTTTGAAGGTTCTCCATGATATTTTAACCATAAAAACCCATTTTAATAACTCACCGCACAATAGGGAGACAAGTTTTGCAAATTATCTTTGATCTAGTTGGATCACATGCCCCAGAAAAACGAGATTTCTTGGTTTTTTGGACCGTTTTTTCAGGGAAAAAACATCCGTTTTACTGGATTTTTGGTCTCTCCGCCGAGAAACAACCGTTTTTCCGGAATTTTGAAGGTTCTCTATGATATTTTAACCATAAAAACCCATTTTAATAACTCACCGCACAATAGGGAGACAAGTTTTGCAAATTATCTTTGAACTATTTGGATCACATTCCCCTAAAAAAAACGAGATTTCTCGGTTTTTTGGTCCGTTTTTCAGGGAAAAAAACATCCGTTTTACTGGATTTTGGTCTCTCCGCCGAGAAACAACCGTTTTTCCGGAATTTTGAAGGTTCTCCATGATATTTTAACCATAAAAACCCATTTTAATAACTCACCGCACAATAGGGAAACAAGTTTTGCAAATTATCTTTGACCTATTTGGATCACATTCCCCCAAAAAAACGAGATTTCTCGGTCTCTTGGACCGTTTTTCAGAAAAAAAAACATCCGTTTTACTGGATTTTTGGTCTCTCCGCCGAGAAACAACCGTTTTTCCGGAATTTTGAAGGTTCTCCATGATATTTTAACCATAAAAACCCATTTTAATAACTCACCGCACAATAGGGAGACAAGCTTTGCAAATTATCTTTGATCTATTTGGATCACATGCCCCAGAAAAACGAGATTTCTCGGTCTTTTGGACAGTTTTTTCAGGGGAAAAAAACACCTGTTTTACTGGATTTTTGGTCTATCCGCCGAGAAACAACCGTTTTTCCGGAATTTTGAAGGTTCTCCATGATATTTTATCCATAAAAACCCATTTTAATAACTCACCGCACAATAGGGAGACAAGTTTTGCAAATTATCTTTGATCTATTTGGATCACATGCCCCAAAAAACGAGATTTCTCGGTTTTTTGAGGGAAAAAAACATCCGTTTTACTGGATTTTTGGTCTCTCCGCCGAGAAACAACCGTTTTTCCGGAATTTTGAAGGTTCTCCATGATATTTTAACCATAAAAACCCATTTTAATAACTCACCGCACAATAGGGAGACAAGTTTTGCAAATTATCTTTGACCTATTTGGATCACATGCCCCCAAAAAAACGAAATCTCTCGGTTTTTTGGACCGTTTTTTCAGGGAAAAAAACATCCGTTTTACAGGATTTTTGGTCTCTCCGCCGAGAAACAACAGTTTTTCCGGAATTTTGAAGGTTCTCCATGATATTTTAACCATAAAAACCCATTTTAATAACTCACCGCACAATAGGGAGACAAGTTTTGCAAATTATCTTTGATCTAGTTGGATCACATGCCCCAAAAAACGAGATTTCTTGGTTTTTTGGACCGTTTTTTCAGGGAAAAAACATCCGTTTTACTGGATTTTTGGTCTCTCCGCCGAGAAACAACCGTTTTTCCGGAATTTTGAAGGTTCTCTATGATATTTTAACCATAAAAACCCATTTTAATAACTCACCGCACAATAGGGAGACAAGTTTTGCAAATTATCTTTGAACTATTTGGATCACATTCCCCTAAAAAAAAACGAGATTTCTCGGTTTTTGGTCCGTTTTTTCAGGGAAAAAACATCCGTTTTACTGGATTTTTGGTCTCTCCGCCGAGAAACAACCGTTTTTCCGGAATTTTGAAGGTTCTCCATGATATTTTAACCATAAAAACCCATTTTAATAACTCACCGCACAATAGGGAAACAAGTTTTGCAAATTATCTTTGACCTATTTGGATCACATTCCCCCAAAAAAACGAGATTTCTCGGTCTCTTGGACCGTTTTTTCAGAAAAAAAAAACATCCGTTTTACTGGATTTTTGGTCTCTCCGCCGAGAAACAACCGTTTTTCCGGAATTTTGAAGGTTCTCCATGATATTTTAACCATAAAAACCCATTTTAATAACTCACCGCACAATAGGGAGACAAGCTTTGCAAATTATCTTTGATCTATTTGGATCACATGCCCCAAAAACGAGATTTCTCGGTCTTTTGGACAGTTTTTTCAGGGGAAAAAAAACACCTGTTTTACTGGATTTTTGGTCTATCCGCCGAGAAACAACCGTTTTTCCGGAATTTTGAAGGTTCTCCATGATATTTTATCCATAAAAACCCATTTTAATAACTCACTGCACAATAGGGAGACAAGTTTTGCAAATTATCTTTGACCTATTTGGATCACATTCCCCCCAAAAACCGAGAAATCTCGTTTTTTCAGGGAAAAAAAACATCCGTTTTACTGGATTTTTGGTCTCTCCGCCGAGAAACAACCGTTTTTCCGGAATTTTGAAGGTTCTCCATGATATTTTAACCATAAAAACCCGTTTTAAAGGATTTTCGGACCATTTTAATGAATTTTTGAAACTTTTTGAAATATAAGAAAGATCAGCTTTATCGCAATTTCGAGTATCTTAAAGTATATTGGCAAAAAATGGCCTATTTACGGTATTTGTTAACGGGAAACAACCGTTTTAGTGAATTTGAAGGCGTTTTTATCTACATTTCTGCCTAAAAACGTCCATTTTACAGAATTTCACGTTCATAATTTTGTACGTAACTGTTTCATTAAATATGTTTGTCACGCTTTTAATAGTTTAACTTTCATTTTGAAAAATTCTTGAAAGGTGTAAAACACGAGCCGTTTAGTTAAAGTGGGCGTTTTTAAAAGCTTTTAACGGTGATTCCTATCAATCGAAACTCGCTTTCTACACGATTTACAAGATGAATCTCGGAATTTGGGATTCAAAATACTCAAACACGTGCAAAAAGGTCAAGAGTTATCGATTAAAATAATTTTCGACAAAAAAAGAAGCCTTTCAACAGATCTGAAACCCGCATTTGTTCGACCTTAAGTTTTGCCGTTTCGAAAAAATTGTACAATTAGCACTTATGCTGCAACTCGATGAATAATCATTTCCGCTTTTCTGAAACAACGAAGCAGAACGCGCTTTTTTTGATACATGTAAATTTAAAAAATGGTTGAAAATTTCTTAAAAACCTTATAATCGAACGTTTAGGATGGTGATAATTTATTACATGAGAAGAAGCAATCAACGTTTTATAACCTTTTGGAACTTTTTTTCTAATTTGCCTAATAGCGAAAGCAGAAAAAAAAAGACACGAAAGGAAACAAGAGTTTATTAAGCGAAAGATCTTGCACATTTCCGCCCTAATTTTTTTAAAACTTGAACTTTGAACTAAATGAAAGTGAAACGGTCACCGTGGACCCATTCACGTCTGAAAGATGCTAAACTTCGATGGTGTTGGCGAAAGTCTTGCTCTGCTCGTGAGTCAAGTGTGAGGAAGTTAGAAAGCTTTATTTATCTTCACTGAACTTTCGAATTCTTGTGATAGATTTTGATTGTATGGTTGCCGGGCCTTTCTTACCTACTCCCCCCATAGTGTCTGAATTGTTTATGATTGAAAGCGTTGTGCCCATCCTTTTGATCGCTAAAAGTCCAGAAGGATTCCTTTTATTTGAAGGAACACATAGCATCAAGGGAGGTTCGTAAAAACGTCAAGGAAGCTATGAGAAAAGGGCTCAAGTTTATGCATAACTGCATTACTTAAATTTTATAACGTAAAATGTGACACAAAAGGTCAAAACGAGTAACGTTTTGCTGCGGTGGAATGGGGCAGAAACAATAATTTAAAATAATTACAGCTCGGGTAAGCCAACGGGTATAATTGAATGAATTAATGAAAGGATAGCTTATTAATAGGTACATTAAATTCCTTGGGGTAGAGGAAACTCAATCATTCATTCTTGGTGGATCTTTCGAGAATGCGGTTGGCCGTTGAATTATGCACTTATCAATACAATCTGGAGCATCAAGCATGGATGGTAGGTTAAAACTACTATGGGGTGAATTTGTAGTTTTTGATTGTTTTAGAAAACCCTTCGTGGACGTACGCTATGCATATAAGCGTCTTATATTTTTTGTCTAATTGGATGCGTTATAAACAATGGTCTGACGAACCCACAAATTACGCACACTATCTCTGCGTTATATTTATAGGTTTCTTTGCTGAACCCAATAATTTACTACCGAAAAAAAAATTGGAGAAAATCGCTGAAGACAGTGATACACTCCCGGAATATGACGTGCCATGGGATGTAGAAAGGGAGTTCATCAAACTTCGATCTTTAAATATGAAATCATTCGAACGTAGGTTCGTCAGGTTGAATAGTTATATGGCTTCGATGGTCGGAATCTCATTAATACTTCGCCCGATTGTTTTTAATATCATCTTCAGTTTACCTCTGGAGCTCCCAACTTCAGGCAAGTGCCAAAATAGCAAGATCAAATCTCATTTCTTTTCAGGACAAATTGAAGATGTCTACTTTTTTTGGATTAGTGATGTCCCTCTGTCAATCGCGATGCTTCATGGAACTTTATCATGTAGGTAAAAATCATTATCTCTTGTGAATTTCCTCTATCTTCTCAAATAACCTAAATATTTCATGTAGTACAACTTTGGAAATATTTCGACCTTGTATTACACCTTAAAATTCGATATCAACTGCTGGAGAAAGCGATTCTGAAGCCGACCAAAGACCCAAATAAGACAGCATTTGCCAAAAACTGTGTTAAGCAACATCAAAAATAATTCGGTAAGCTTTAGATTAATAACGTTTTGCTTATAATGAAATATTTAGGTTATTTGAGAAGATAGAGGAAATTCACAAGAAGATAATGATTTTTACCTACTATGGATTATTCGCTTCTTCTTCTTTGACTTTTTTTTTCAGATTTTCTCCTTCAATTATAAGGGAGTTATAAAAATAAATATTGAAACGTTGCTGTTTTTTTACGCTCGATATTCTAGGAAGTTCATTAGCACCACCCTTATTGTTCTCAACGTCTTTTCGTTATCTCATTTCTCCGAAAAGTTTGTTTACAAAAATGATTTTTATTGTCAGTTTCTAAGACTTCTTTAGTCTTTATCGGTTTTTCGAAGGAAAACACATAATAAGTTTTTGTCGAAACTTGGAACTAGTTCTCAGAAATAATATGGGTGTAATGTACAATATTCTCATCTGTCATTCATCAATTTTAATTTTTTTTTACTCCCTACATACTGTTTTTAACTAAATAAATGTTTTTTTACATATGAGGCGCTCCGGATACGAAGGGCGAACTCGACATCGGACAAATTTATTAACTTCCTTAAAGAAGTTATTGTGATACCCTCGACGTCAGTTTTTTTTTCATTTTCAGATTCTAGACCTCTTGGTGAATACACCCATATAATTTTTATGTTGAGTTCGCCATTTTTTCCCCTTTAAATACGTAAAACCGAAACTTTAAAATTGTCGAGTTCGCCCTTCGTATCCGGAGCGCCTCATATTTATTTACCTTCTATTTAACGTTTAGAACCATAAAATGACTACGAAACTTTTTAGTTACATCATTTTCGTTGCCAATAAAATTATTAAACTCTCTCAAAAATAAACCCTCGATTATCCGTTTTTCGCGTTATCCGCGCATGGTCGACAACCAATTAGTACGGATAAACGAGGGTCTACTGCAGTAAAAGTTTATTTTTGGAAGATATTTTCCGATGAATCATTTTCATCATTTCAAGTTTTATATTTTAGCTTCTGGATAATATTAGCGATAACATTGTTTTCGTTACATTTAATTCTTAAAACTCTTTTCTTAAAATAATAAGTTTTTTTTTTTATAATTTTTGAAATTTTAAGCACTACTTTTTTAATTTTACAAACCTCTTGATTTTGTTACACTTGAGGCAATCACAATAAATTGCGATTTGAAAGCACCTCTATCGAAAATGTTTAAAATTATTAAAACAAAAATTATATTAAAAATTTCTCTAACCTTCATTGAGGTATACAATCAATGTATAAACAATTAAAACCTTTTTAATTCCATACCCTCATACACACCGGGTGTAATTTAGGCGTAAATTACTAACAGATCTTTGAGGAGGTTCTAAATAACCTATTAATTTATGCTCTATAAAATTTTAAATGAATTTCAGATTTTAAATTTCTCAAAGAAAAGTTATGGGGGGGGGGGACTCCAAAAAGTTTCCCAAACCCTGTAGGGCATTGAGGAAAACAAAATATGTATTTTTGAACTTTTATCAAAAAAGTCAATCAACAAAAATACTTATCTGAAATTCCTTATTTTTTTATAAAAAATTTTTTCGAGAGGTATTTACACCTTTTGGCGAAAAAATTTCAGATCTCTATGTAAATGAGGCGCTCCGGGTACGAAGGGCGAACTCGACATCGGACAAATTTTTTTTTCATTTTCAGATTCTAGACCTTTTGAAGAATACACCCATGTAATTAACTTCCTTTTTTTTATATTGATTTTGCCCTTTTTTCCCCTTTAAAATACGTAAAAACCGATATGCGGCAAAGCTCTAACTGCGATATCCGAGCGAGTACGAAGGGCGAACTCGTATCCTAGTCCACTACCCCCACTCCTTTTCCGGGAGCCCCACTCCTCTTGGAACAGCTCACCGCCACGAAATAAAAATATTATACATTTTGTGAATCAATAATCGTAAAAAATATTCGAAAATTTTAAAAAACCCTTTCCTCTATGATTCTATAAAATCTAAAATCTCGCCACGAAAATTCCAGAGAGTGACTTTTCTGTCGAGTTCGCCCTTAACAGAAAACTTTAAAATGCGAATATCTCGAAACTACGTTTTGTCGAGTTCGCCCTTCGTACCCGGAGCGCCTCAAATAAGAACTGACTTAAAATTTCTTTTTCTCTTTTTTAGAAGAACCTAAATATCGCGGAACAGTTTTTGAATTTTTTAGCATCTAAAGACATTTCTTTGATAGATTTCAACGTTTTTTTTTCCTAAGTTTTGAAAAAAAAAATATTAAAAACCTGTGTGGACAGGAGTTTGTTTTTATACTTAAAAAAATCAAAGCTATTAGGTATTGCAAATGAGCAGTTTCCGCTCGAGAAATATAATAATTAGAGAGTAACAAGTTGACTAACTATCGTTACTCTACTTTTTCCAATATGATCAACAAGTGAAACATTTTTATAAACTGGGTAATTAAGGTGATAAATCTAATGCAATCGACGTAATGATTGAAATTAGGGTTTATGGGTCTAGGAGACCCCAAGGGGTCAAAAAGGACGGTTAACGGTCAGCACTACGAACAGCTCTATGGACCCTCAAGAAAAACCAATATTTTTAATTTAAATTTCAAAACACTGACAACCACAAAATTTATTCATTCTTTGACCCTTCTTGATTTTATTTGTTGATTTTTTAAGAAAGTGAATTTACAACCAGTTTCGGTTGTAATCTGAAAAAAAAAATCAGGGACAAATGAAAGTCGAAAAATTGACGGGAAAAAATGTGGGTACAAAAAATGAGTGTACACACAGATTTGGAGATTAAGGAGAGTTGAAGAATTTCAAAGATCGGGTAAATCATTGGTTTTGTAATCATCAGCCAATGAGAGCACTCAGCTATCTTGAAAAAGTGGAGAGGAATCCGAAAGGTTCTTTTTTTTCTTCCCTTGGGGAGGTTTCCACTGGTCCCTTAGCACACTAGGTCTTTTTGGGCTCTTATATGAGGCGCTCCGGGTACGAAGGGCGAACTCGACAAAACGTAGTTTCGAGATATTCGCATTTTAAAGTTTTCTGTTCGACAGAAAAGTCACTCTCTGGAATTTTGGTGGCGAGATTTTAGATTTTATAGAATCATAGAGGAAAGGGTTTTTTAAAAATTTTCGAATATTTTTTACGATTATTAATTCACAAAATGTATAATATATTTTTATTTCGTGGCGGTGAGCTGTTCCAAGAGGAGTGGGGCTCCCGGAAAAGGAGTGGGGGTAGTGGACTAGGATACGAGTTCGCCCTTCGTACCCGCTCGGATATCGCAGTAGAGCTTTGCCGCATATCGGTTTTTACGTATTTTAAAGGGGAAAAAAGGGCAAAATCAATATAAAAATTACATGTATTCTTCAAAAGGTCTAGAATCTGAAAATGAAAAAAAATTTTGTCCGATGTCGAGTTCGCCCTTCGTACCCGGAGCGCCTCATATCATCTAACTAATCAGTAATCACTGATTAATATATGACACACCTGTAAAGGGTGCTGCTGTAGAAGGGTTTTTGCGAGGGTGGTTTTAACACGGAGAGTTTTTGATAGCTAGATCCTTTGCACGCCAAAATGAAATCATATCAAGTAATATTTGCTATTTGCAGTAAATTGGGACAAGCGGCTAAGAACCAATTTAAATATGGTAAGGGTATAATTTAGGTGTGAATTAATGAAAGAAAGGCTTATTAAGATACAATGAATTCTTTACCGCGGGGTGCACCGTATTGACGAAACTCCAATCACTCATTCTCGGAGTATCTTTCAAGAATGCTGTCGGCAGTAA
Source organism: Orius insidiosus (assembly GCA_014119065.1). NCBI lineage: Eukaryota > Metazoa > Arthropoda > Insecta > Hemiptera > Anthocoridae > Orius > Orius insidiosus. Next base: position 49,642 of record JACGAQ010000836.1, on the reverse strand, counting down.
AATCGTGCAGTTTTCAATACAATCTGATTGGAATATCAGGCGTGGATGGTAGGCGGTTATAACTATTTTGGTTGGGTAATGATTATTTTAGGAAATCCTTCACTATGGACGTATGCTCTACAATCAAGTATTCTATTTACTTCTTTCTACTTAATTGGATGCGTTATAAACAATGGTCCGACAAATCCACAGATTAGCGCACACTATCTCTGCGTTATATTTATCGCTATTTCTTTGCTGAACCCAATAATTTACTACCGAAAAAAATTGGAGAAATCGCTAAAGACTGTGATACAGTCCCGGAATATGACGTGCCATGGGATGTAGAACGGGAGTTCATCAAACTTCGATCTTTAAATATGAAATCATTCGAACGTAGGTTCGTCAGGTTGAATAGTTATATGGCTTGGGTGGTCGGAATCTCATTAGTACTTCGCCCGATTCTTTTTAATATCATCTTCAGTTTACCTATGGAGTTCCCGGTTTCAGGCAAGTTGTGCCAAAATCGCAAGATCGAATCTCATTTCTTTTTCAGGACGAATTGAAGACGTTTACTTTTTTGGGATTAGTTTTGTCCCTATATCAATCGCGATGCTTCATGGAACTTTATCATGTAGTACAACTTTGGAAATATTTTCGACCCTTGTATTACACCTTAAAATTCGATATCAACTGCTGGAGAAAGCGATTCTGGAGCCGACCAAGACCCAAATAAGACAGCATTTGCCAAAAACTGCGTTAAGCAACATCAAAAAATAATTCGGTAAGCTTTAGATTAATAACGTTTTGCTTATATTGAAATGATATTTAGGTTATTTGAGAAGATAGAGAAAATTTACAAGAAGTTAATGATTTTTACCTACTACGGATTATTCGCTTCTACTTCTTTGACTAGGAGCCTTTTGATAAACGTATGTGGCAACAAACATAAAAACGAATAATTTTTTTTCAGAACCCTGAGATTAAAATTGTTATTATGCTACTTCTCGTAATACGATAACTACAGCTTATTTGTCACCCTACTGTATGACAATGGAGGGACTGAGAGATGCAGTAAGTAGTAAAAGTTTATTTTTGGAAGATATTTCCGGATGAATCAAGGATATTTTAGAAAAACGCTAAAAAGTGTCTTTATAAGACTTTAAAGACGCTAGAGGTAGCATTTAGGATTTTAAAAATGCTAAAAAGTGTCTACAATGAGTAATGAAGCTAAAAAGTGTCAATATTTGTCTTTAAGGACGCTAAAAAGTGTCTTTTTAAGACTTTAAAGACGCTATGAGGTAGGATTTTAAAAATGCTAAAAAGTGTCTACAATGAGTAATGAAGCTAAAAAGTGTCAAATTTGTCTTAAGGATGCTAAAAAGTGTCTTTTTAAGACTTTAAAGACGCTATGAGGTAGGATTTTAAAAATGCTAAAAAGTGTCTACAATGAGTAATGAAGTTAAAAAGTGTCAATATTTGTCTTTAAGGATGCTAAAAAGTGTCTTTTAAGACTTTAAAGACGCTATGAGGTAGGATTTTAAAAATGCTAAAAAGTGTCTACAATGAGTAATGAAGTAAAAAGTGTCAATATTTGTCTTTAAGGATGCTAAAAAGTGTCTTTTAAGACTTTAAAGACGCTATGAGGTAGGATTTAAAAATGCTAAAAAGTGTCTACAATGAGTAATGAAGCTAAAAAGTGTCAATATTTGTCTTTAAGGATGCTAAAAAGTGTCTTTTTAAGACTTTAAAGACGCTATGAGGTAGGATTTTAAAAATGCTAAAAAGTGTCTACAATGAGTAATGAAGTTAAAAAGTGTCAATATTTGTCTTTAAGGATGCTAAAAAGTGTCTTTAAGACTTTAAAGACGCTATGAGGTAGGATTTTAAAAATGCTAAAAAGTGTCTACAATGAGTAATGAAGCTAAAAAGTGTCAATATTTGTCTTTAAGGATGCTAAAAAGTGTCTTTTTAAGACTTTAAAGACGCTATGAGGTAGGATTTTAAAAATGCTAAAAAGTGTCTACAATGAGTAATGAAGCTAAAAAGTGTCAATATTTGTCTTTAAGGATGCTAAAAAGTGTCTTTGTAAGACTTTAAAGACGCTATGAGGTAGGATTTTAAAATGCTAAAAAGTGTCTACAATGAGTAATGAAGCTAAAAAGTGACAATATTTGTCTTTAAGGATGCTAAAAGTGTCTTTGTAAGACTTTAAAGACGCTATGAGGTAGGATTTTAAAAATGCTAAAAAGTGTCTACAATGAGTAATGAAGTTAAAAGTGTCAATATTTGTCTTTAAGGATGCTAAAAAGTGTCTTTGTAAGACTTTAAAGACGCTATGAGGTAGGATTTAAAAATGCTAAAAAGTGTCTACAATGAGTAATGTATCTAAAAGTGTCTATATTCGTCTTTCTTGATTATCGGGACCTTTATTTTTCCAGAATAATAATTTAATGGAGGCGTTGTACTTCAGCGAATGGCCTAATTATGATGAAAGTGTAAAAAAGACTTATAAATTAATGATGGTGAGATGTGTTTTGGAGCCCAATATTAGCATCTACCAATTTGGTCCATCTCTAACTTTACGAGATTTCATTGTGGTAAATTTTGTTTATAATTGTTTACCAAAAATTTATTTTATTTTTTTAGATGATCAACGGAACCTTCACTTTTATCATTTCAAGTTTTATATTCTAGCAATTCAACCATATTTTGTAGCGATAAAATTAGTAGCCCTTATTATTTTCGTTGCACTTTAATACATGTCTTTTCTGCAAAACTTTTTTTTTCTTCATGAATTTTATTTCTGTAAGGGAATTTCTTCTGAAAGTCATTTTGACCACCTTTACAGACAGTTTAGGAGTGTCAGTTTCAAGCCTGATGACGTAGTTAGGTGTTGAGTAGGGAAGATTTAAGAGCCTTTTAAAGAATCGAACTTGAGCAGTTTCAACTTCATGGAGATATCTAAGGGACCAGACAGGAGAAGCATAGAGTAGGGAGTTAGACGAGATGCTTTCATAAAGTTGTATTCTGCTACTCCAGGAGTGAGCTTTAGAGTTAGCCAGTGGGGAGAGAACAGTAGAGGTGGCGTTTTGGGCTTTTTTGACCATATCCCTTGCTGCATTTCTGAAAAGCCCTAAATCTACCCTAGGGAAACGAGACGCTCGGCGCGGATATGGGAAGAATATGGGTCAACCCAGTTAAGAATTACTTGAGGCGCGGAAATGGGAGGCGCTGAAGCAGGCATAAACCGTATAATTTAGGTGTGAATTAATGAAAGAAAGGCTTATTAAGAGTACAATGAATTCTTTACCGCGGGGTGCACCGTATTGACGACACTCCAATCATTCATTCTCGGAGTATCTTTCAAGAATGATGTCGGCCGTAAAATCGTGCGGTTTTCAGTACAATCTGATTGGAATTTCAGGCGTGGATGGTAGGCGGTTATAACTATTTTGGTTGGGTAATGATTGTTTTAGGAAATCCTTCACTATGGACGTATGCTCTACAATCAAGTGTGATATTCACTTTTGTCTACTTAATTGGATGCGTTATAAACAATGGTCCGACAAATCCACAGATTAGCGCACACTATCTCTGCGTTATATTCATCTCTATTTCTTTGCTGAACCCAATAATTTACTACCGAAAAAAAATTGGAGAAATCGCTAAAGACTGTGATACACTCCCGGAATATGACGTGCCATGGGATGTAGAAGGGAGTTCATCAAACTTCGATCTTTAAATATGAAATCATTCGAACGTAGTTCGTCAGGTTGAATAGTTATATGGCTTCGATGGTCGGAATCTCATTAATACTTCGCCCGATTGTTTTTAATATCATCCTCAGTTTACCTCTGGAGCTCCCAACTTCAGGCAAGTGCCAAAATCAAGATCAAATCTCATTTCTTTTTCAGGACAAATTGAAGATGTTTACTTTTTTTGGATCAGTTATGTCCCTCTGTCAATCGCGATGCTTCATGGAACTTTATCATAGTACAACTTTGGAAATATTTTCGACCCTTGTATTACACCTTAAAATACGATATCAACTGCTGGAGAAAGCGATTCTGGAGCCGACCAAAGACCCAAATAAGACAGCATTTGCCAAAAACTGCGTTAAGCAACATCAAAAAATAATTCGGTAAGCTTTAGATAATAACGTTTTGCTTATATTGAAATATTTAGGTTATTTAAGAAGATAGAGAAAATTTACAAGAAGATAATGATTTTTACCTACTACGGATTATTCGCTTCTACTTCTTTGACTAGGAGCCTTTTGATAAGCGTATGTGGCAACAAACATAAAAACGAATAATTTTTTTTCAGAACCCTGAGATTAAAATTGTTGTTATGCTACTTCTCGTAATAACGATAACTACAGCTTATTTGTCACCCTACTGTATGACAATGGAGGGACTGAGAGATGCAGTAAGTAGTAAAAGTTTATTTTAGGAAGATAATAGCTTTGTTCCAACCGCAGTTTGAAATTGGTTTGAAACTCGTGGAGCAGGCGCAGAAGGTTTGTCCGTCAAATTAGACGTGCAAATCCTTCTGCGCATGCTCCAGAAGTTTCAAACTGCGGTTGGAACGAAGCTAATGTAAATTCAGGGTTTTGCTTGGAGTGGCATCCGAAGAATCAAGAATATTTCAGAACATAGCGTCTTTCTGAATTATCGGGACCTTTATTTTTTCCAGAATAATAATTTAATGGAGGCGTTGTACTTCAGCGAATGGCCTAATTATGATGAAAGTGTAAAAAAGACTTATAAATTAATGATGGTGAGATGTGTTTTGGAGCCCAATATTAGCATCTACCAATCTGGTCCATCTCTAACTTTACGAGATTTCATTGTGGTAAATTTTGTTTATAATTGTTTACCAAAAAATTAATTTTATTTTTTTAGATGATCAATGGAACCTTCACTTTCATCATTTCTAGTTTTCTATTCTAGCAATTCAACCATATTTTGTAGCGATAAAATTAGTAGCCCTCATTATTTCGTTGCACTTTAATATATGTCTTTTCTGCAAAACTTTTTTTTTTCTTCATCATTTTCTGTAGGAACTTCTTCCATCCAGTTTCGGCTTTGATGTAATCCGAAAAAACCAGGGACAAATGAAAGTCGACGGGGGAAAAATGTGGGTACATAAATGTCCACGAATTCGAAGATTAGCGAGAGTTTCTTATGAGATTAGAGGAATAAATATGACTTGGGTAATAATCGATAATCAATCAAGTGCCTTACATAACCGAAGTACCTTGACTCGAAGGTTAATTCAGGTGCGTTATCGTTAATTGACATTTTTTATTGATTCATTATAAAATATCGTCAAATTAAGAAAGACCATAAATAGCTTACATACCAAATAAAAGGAAACCCCACAGCGATGATTGCCAAAACTCAATGTTTGTAAGCTATGGCTTTTGAAATCAACTACTCCCAAAATAGAACATTTTAACTTCCTTAAAGAAGTTATTCCACGTCGGGTTTTTGGGGAAGGGTCATTCAGACCCCGGAGGGTAAATTCGAATAAGGATCGATCTTAACTTTGTCAGTGGTGCCGGCCGGCCGTAGCATTTTTTTCCGGAACACTTCACGGCCACAGTTTTCAACCGTTTTCACCAAATTTTCACACAAATTTTTTAGCCGGTGAAGAAGAACTAACGAGGGCGATTTTTGAATTTAGAAAAAATGGCGGAGATATGTCTGTTTTAAATTTTAAAAAATTCGCTGCGGCCGAACCGTTGGTCCATTTTCACCAAATTTTCACCCAATACTCCTTATATTTTTAAGAATTTTTGGTGTAAAAAATTGCCACTTTATAATTATTATTTTTTTTTTTAGTAGGGAGAAATTTCATACTTCTACCCATTACGAGAGGCACATCCCTACGCCAAGAGCCCATTATTTCTACCTTGACACTTGATTTTCGAAAAAAGAACTTAAAAAATTTTCAGAAAAAAGAAACGTAAATTTTAAAAAGAAAACCCGGAAATTTTTGAAAAAAAAAAAAAAAAAAAAACTTAAAAACTTTTTTGACAAAGAAAAAAAAACTTAAAAAAAATTTTTCGAAATCAAAAACTTCCCCCTCCGTTATACTTTCCTCCCTTATACATTACCCTTCGTTATACTTTCGTTCCCTTATACTTCCCCCTCGTTATACTACTTCCCCCTTATACTTCCCCTCCTAAATTGTTACTTCTCTTTAAGGAAGTTTTCGTTGGAAGCTCTTCAAACCAGTACTTTAAACCTCTCTTGGCAAATGAAAAATAAAAATATAAAAAGCTTAAAAACACTCCTTTGTTCAATCGCCACTTTTTACCGGTATTCGGGGATACTCCTGATTTTTTTCTTTCTGCTGAAGAAGACAAATAAGATCTATTTCCGTGGTTTCGTTAAACACAAGTTCCCTTTTTAGCGGAATTTCGGACGCATTCCTTATCTTATCTGTCTTCTTGCTTAAAAACAATCATAAAAGCTTTTTTTCATGGGGTTTCCCACTAAAAAAACACTCGTTTTTTCGAATTTTTGAGCATTTTTCACCTAATTTTGAACTTTTTTAAAGCAAAATCTCAGGCGTTTTCCAAAAACATCCGAAAACACCCATAGGACGTTTTTTAAGGAGCATTTTTTGCCGTTTGAACAGAAATTTTTTTGACACTCCATTTTTTAGCGAAAAAACATCCAAAAGGGTTTTCCCCCCACGAAACCTAATTTTTCTGCTTACATCAAAAATCAAAGAATCGAGGGTGAAAAAAACAGTGAAGAAATAAGTAGGAGACTGGATTTTCTTGGCAGACATTATGAGCTAATGGCCAACTCTTATGAACTCGATAATGGATGAGAATGAAAATTATAAGGGTAAACAGAGTTTCTAAAGACTTAGTAACACTATTTATACTGGAGAAACCCCCTTGTCTACCTACATTACCCTCAAGGTTCTTGAGTGAAAACCGGCGCGTCCGCCGGCAGCATTTTTACTTCAAATTACATTCAAATCAGTTCCACCAAATAAATCACAAAACAGAATTTCGAAATCGTCCTTTCAATTTTAAATAAAAAGATAAATAGAAAAAAAATTGGCCAACGGGATCCGGGAGAGAGTTGACCGGTGAGGGAGGTGACTGGGCACAGCAGGATAATTTAAATATCAATGTTTTGATTATCCTGAAGAAAAAATTGACGATTCAAAATTTTTTGAAATTCAAAACTTAGTTTCGAGCTTAATAAATTTTTGGAAACTGTTCAAATATTCCGATGATCAGTAAAGCGTTAAAAAATTGTTAAAGAAATTGAAATTTAATAAAAGAATAGACTTTGTACATATACAACCTAGAGAAAGAAAAAAAAAACTTACTCATGAGTAGTAAATAAATAAATCCCATTTCATTTTGGAGAGGACGTGAAAGGCACATACGTTCGTTAGAGAGTTGGACGTCGACTAAGGACGAAAAGAAGTCGAGAGTTAAAGGAGGCGATACGAAAGAGATCCCGCGCGCCTCCTAGAGTGCAGCTAACCCGATGACCCACTTTACGCCCCGCACCAATCAAATAACGGGCCTCAACCTTCACGAAATGACTCCCGCGGATGAGACTTCCGGATTTTAAAAAACCGCAAAGTTGTTATAAATATCATTTGAGCAAATACGCAACTTTCAAAAAACCATTTTATTGCGTCTAGGAGGTTTTGGTTGCTCGAATCACCCGGTGATTACCTAAACTGCGCATGGTAAAACAGTTTATCGGAGTTTAGATTGCTAAGGGACACAGCTAGCAATTTGAATAAATAAAGACTTTCCTCCTTAATAGCTCATTTTGCTATTCCCAGAGAAAATTCGCATAACCACGATTTCCTTCAACGATTCCCGACAGCAGATTATAGCCTTCACGACCCTTTTCTTCCTATAATAGCCGCCATTAATAAATAATAAAGGATTTTTATCCAGTCAGAAATCGTCTCTCGTCCTCCATATTATTGGGAATTCGGAACGGCTATAACGGTGAATAGTTCTAGTAAATAAGATATTTTTTTTGGGCTAGATTTTATCATTTCCTTCCTTGATTGGGCAACTGACCGATATGGTTTTTCCACATTTTGAAACTCTTCGGTTTGTTCATGACGAAATTAGAGGTTCGCAATTTGTAAATCTAATTAATTAGAACTATTAGTATTATTCCCATCAAGTTTTCCGAACGGTCAAGAACGTATAAAATTTACATACGATCACTGACGGATTACTGATTAACAGTCCTACCAACATGGCCTGATCTGCCAGAAATCGCCAAAACCAGGATTTATGGTTGTCTGGCTCTAAAGCAATCCCAAATCTTTTGTTGCTACGCTAGTTCATCGCAATCCCGATTAATTTTGACTAATGCTAATTTAAAAGCTTTGACAAGAGATATGTAATGATCGATGAATAACATTATTTATTGTGAAAATCTTTTGACCTCAAGCCCCTAACTTTCATATTCATATTGACGGATTAATTTTGAATTGTTTATGAAAGAAGAAAAGGTCATCGTGGAGGCAGAAAAGGCATTTCTTAACTTGTCGGCGTTTAAAGAAACGGAGAGCTGTACAATGATATTCCCGAGTCGGTAACTAACTGTCCTTGCAACGGAGTGTCGATTCTAAAAAAGGCAAAAAGTCGGATGGAACGAAGCGCAAGGGGTGAAGAGTTTTCGACTAGCAATTGAGTTCACCTTGTTGAATCTATTGAACCTGTGTGATGTTTCATCAAAACTAATTTGGAAGAAAGTTGTGTTGTGTGTGATGTATTTGACTCTGATTATAATTTATAAATCTGTACCCACAAACCTAAATAGATTTCTCGATCTTTTGAAATCACAGAGTTTATGGCTAACTCTCCAGAAGAGGGAATTCCAGAGGTACCAGTCTTTGCTGACATTGAGGTTGTCTGTGGTGCCGGCCTTCTTCATTTGCCAGATATTTGAGCGCTTTTATTGATATTCTGGTTCAGAAAAGCCCATTTAACTAGCAGATATTAGGGCATTTTTGTCGTTTTGATCTTCTGGTCTACAAAAACACATTTGCCGGATATTTGGGAGTTTTACATTGATATTCTGGTCCAGAAAATCCCATTCACGGTATATTTGAGCGTTTTCGTCGACCTTTTGGTAGAAAGTTCCGTTTCTCCCATATTTAACTTTATTTAAACAAATTTTAAGAAGATTTCTTCGAAGTTTTTGCCCAAGAAACTCCTTGTACCATTTCGGAACCCAGGGATCGTTGCACTGTAAAAATTTGTTGTCTCAAAGAAATTGCAACAGCCTCCTGTTTTGGGAGAAGTTCTGTCAGACACTAATGAGGACTGATAACGACGCCCCAATCCTGCAGTTGTCAGCTGTGCCGGCTGGCCGTAGTCAGCTTTTTTCTCTTTTTTTGGAGCACCTCACGAACGCAATTTTTATACTTTTTCGACCAATCGCTAGGGTTGTTGCGATACTTCCGATATATCGGAATATCGATATTTTCCTTCGATATATCGGTTCATCGATATCGATATATCGGTTCATCCGATATTTTCCTTTCGATATATCGGTTCATCCGATATTTTCCTTCCGATATATCGGTTCATCCGATATTTTCCTTCCGATATATCGGTTCATCCGATATTTTCCTTCCGATAATCGGTTCATCCGATATTTTCCTTCCGATATATCGGTTCATCCGATATTTTCCTTCCGATATATCGGTTCATCCGATATTTTCCTTCCGATACATCGGTTCATCCGATTTTCCTTCCCAAATCGGTTCATCCTATATTTTCCTTCGATATATCGGTTCATCCGATATTTTCCTTCCGATATATCGGTTCATCCGATATTTTCCTTCCGATATATCGGTTCATCCGATATTTTCCTTCCGATATATCGGTTCATCCGATATTTTCCTTCCGATATATCGGTTCATCCGATATTTTCCTTCCGATATATCGGTTCATCCGATATTTTCCTTCCGATATATCGGTTCATCCGATATTTTCCTTCCGATATATCGGTTCATCCGATATTTTCCTTCCGATATTTGGTTCATCCGATATTTTCCTTCCGATATATCGGTTCATCCGACATTTTCCTTCCGATACATCGGTTCATCCGATATTTTCCTTCCCAAATCGGTTCATCCTATATTTTCCTTCCGATATCGGTTCATGCGATATTTTCCTTCCGATACATCGGTTCATCCGATATTTTCCTTCCCAAATCGGTTCATCCTATATTTTCCTTCCGATATATCGGTTCATGCGATATTTTCCTTCCGATACATCGGTTCATCCGATATTTTCCTTCCCAAATCGGTTCATCCTATTTTCCTTCCGATATATCGGTTCATCCGATATTTTCCTTCCGATATATCGGTTCATCCGATATTTTCCTTCCGATATATCGGTTCATCCGACATTTTCCTTCCGATATCGGTTCATCCGACATTTTCCTTCCGATATCGGTTCATCCGACATTTTCCTTCCGATATATGGTTCATCCGATATTTTCCTTCCGATATATCGGTTCATCCGATATTTTCCTTCCGATATATCGGTTCATCCGATATTTTCCTTCCGAAACATCGGTTCATCCGATATTTCCTTCCGATACATCGGTTCATCCGATATTTTCCTTCCGATATATCGGTTCATCCGATATTTTCCTTCCGATATATCGGTTCATCCGATATTTTCCTTCCGATATATCGGTTCATCCGATATTTCCTTCCGATATCGGTTCATCCGATATTTCCTTCCGATATATCGGTTCATCCGATATTTTCCTTCCGATATATCGGTTCATCCGATATTTCCTTCCGATATATCGGTTCATCCGATATTTTCCTTCCGATATATCGGTTCATCCGATTTTCCTTCCGATATATCGGTTCATCCGATATTTTCCTTCCGATATATCGGTTCATCCGGAAGGCCATATTGAATCAACCCTACCAATCGCAGAATCTTCCTTTCTCAGCTATCTTGAAAAAATTGAGATTTTCTTTCGAAATTTTTAAAAATAGCGGACAGGCGGCGCAGAAAAAATTTCTGCGGCCAGAATATTTTATTTACCTTTTTAAATGCACGCGGTGAGAGGTATGCAAATAAAGACAATTTGATAATAAAAATATATTTTTTCTCAATAAAATATTTAACATATTAATATTATTTACATAGAAATTTTTTTTCTAGGTTAAAAAAAATTTAAAATTATCACATTAAACCGTCTGGTGATGGCTAAAGAAATATTGTCCAATAGTCCTATTTTCTGAAATAAAATAATAAGTCTACGATCTGGCGTCGTTGACGCTCGACGGAAGCTCCACTTCCAGACCATCGAGGTCTTTCGAGAGTTCTATTTGGCATCCTAGTCTTGACCTAAAAAAAACCATGAAAATTCTGGATTCCCGTTATTGTATATATTTACGTTTCGGTAAGTCCGTAAGCTAAATCTAACATGTCGTTTTCTTCTTCGGATGGTTTTCCAGGAAGTTTGTCGTAAACGTCTTTCTTGAGGATTACATGACACGTGGAGCAAGTCAAAGTCCCTTCGCAAGCTCCTAAGGAGATAAAAAATATATTTTTGGCCCTTTAACATGGGAATCTCTAAGAAAAAATGAACATCAGTGTGGGAATCGAACCCACGACCTTAGCACCCAAAGGAATTAAGGAAAAACCCTCGCCCCCCAAGTAAAATATGTAACTTATGAATTAAAGTACCGAATCCGTCGAAATCTAAGTCGTTGTTGACCACAACGTCCAGTAAAGTGTCGCCCTCTTTCCCTTTCCCTTTGACTCTTCTACCGTCTTTTGTGATAAACGTTACTTCGAATCTGAAAAATAAAATAAAAACAATGTTTACAACTGAATATCCAAACTATACAGAGTACAGTTGGAACTTATTTCTTCGTTCCTTAAAAAGTCTTAAGGGGGATCGGACCTCCGGAACATTTTGTTTAAAAAACAAGAGATCGCAGCACTTTCGCCCCTAAAATTGCTATTTTCTATACATATTTGAGTACTAAATCGTCGGTGAGACGATTCTGCGTCAATTAAAAAAAGAATTAGTCCGATAAGCCTCAAGATTTTGCTTGGCGGAATAATATGGAGTCAGAGCTTTGTTCCAACCGCAGTTTGAAACTCTTAGAGCACGCGCAGAAGGATTTGGACGTCAATTTTGACATAGTTCAAATCGTTTTTCCGTCACATCTGAAGTCATCTGACGTCAAATTCGACGTGCAGATCCTTCTGCGCATGCTCCAGGAGTTTCAAACTGCGGTTCTAGTACTTTATCTCGGCACCCTGTATACCAATCGAATTGAATCGAATTCTATTACATCCTGAGAAATTTGTATCGATAGGTTAGAAAACACGATTTTTCAGGAGAGGCAAAAAACCAAAAAATAGCGGGAACTTTCTCATTTCTTTGTCTATGGTTTCCTAGTCGATAAAATCGATAAAGATGATTGTTTTTTCAATAATTTGTCCGTTTTAAAGATCATAGTGACCACGGAAAAAATTCAAAGCAGACCCTTCAACCCTGTTATCAGTGTGCTTATCAGCAGATGTACTCTACTAGCTGTACTAATGATACTATAGCATTATTACGTCATGTAACTGGGGCTTAAGCTATGAAGGCACAAAAAGTAAGAAATGTGGGTGATCTAAGGGTGTAAAACATGCAGGCTTTTGCATAAATTCTTTTAATTTATGTAAGTATTACAAAAGACAGAAAACACCAATTTTAAGAATTATGTGAAAGTTTTAAGGCAAATAGAAAGTAGGAATTTTACTGGACATTACTGTTCTTTGGGCTAATCCGCAACTAAAAATATTTTAATGAGATTTCTAGAACTAGAGAAGAGAGATTTTACTATCACTTGGAATTACTTACTCTTTTTTGTTGAGGGCTGTTTGAGCTACGGAGACGTAGGGGCGACTGGCGATTTTCGAGAAGCTTCTTTTCGTCAGGCTCAAAAAAGACCTGAGTGCCATCACAAAAATTTGTTAGGAACCACAAATGTCACTTTAGGCTTTCACTTTTTCTTGAAAATATTTTGTTTTACTGATTGTAGGAGAGGAGCTCGGGAAATTTGTCGGAGTAAGCACCTTAAAAATCGTCTTCAATGTGGGAACTAGGTTGAAGAAGGTCACGGTTTTTCTTTTTATCAAATGAGTTCATGAGGTAAGGAGTCGATTGTCTACTATCGAGTGTCTACAGTGCTCACTCTGCACGAAATATCCCTCCGGGGAAGAGCAACGGCTTCGTTCCGCTTGCAGGTAGATAAAATGAATGTCTTCGCCCAGGCAGCATGACGGAAGAGAGGCGAAAAGCCCTTTCGTTGCCCGTCAAATTTTCGATTTTAGACGGACAGATCTCCTCCATTTTAAAATCAGAGCCTGGATCCCAAAAGCCATAAGTCCTAGGTTTTAAAGAGCAAAAATTTGTAACAAGGAGTTTTCTTGACCGAAAAGTTTGAGGAAAACTCCTTAAAATCGGTTTCTCTCGCTCAAAAAGTAAAGGAAATCGCCCAAATTCGGAAAATGGGTTTTTCTACGCCAGAAGATCGATAAAAACGCCCAAATAACCGGGAAAACTGGTTTTTCTGCAGCAGAAGATCCTTGAAAGCGCCCAAATTATGGCAAATGGGCTTTTCTGGACCAAAAACGCCCAAAAATTTGGGCAAAATTTTGTTTTTTTGGCTGAAAACGAAGGAAAATTTTAACAAATCAATCGCAAAAGATTTACTATTGATAAAATGTGATATATTGCAGGTTTTTAACGCGTAAAATTATTTGAAAAGTGGCTCGCACGATAAAAACCGAGATAACTACCAAAAATTTGAGAAAGCTTGTTCCAACTGCAGTTTGAAACTCTTGGAGCATGCGCAGAAGGATTTGGACGTCATATTGAACGTCGTTCAAATCGTTTGTCCGTCAAATCTGAAGTCATGAAGTCATATTTGACGTGCAGATCCTTCTGCGCATACTCCAGGAGTTTCAAACTGCGGTTGGAACAATGCTATGATTTCCCAAAAAAGTGCGCAGACCCCAAAAAGATCCAAAATTGATGATTTCAAAGATTTAAAACAGCACGCCTCCTGAGATAGAAAAAAGGGAAATTTTCTTTTTCACTTTGGCAATACTGCTGCCCCCGAATTACGAGAAGGCTCCTCCCAGTGTTATCTGTAATCGACCAAAAATGCCAAAATATATGCCATAATTATGTAGTGCCATATTTTTGCCAATAAATCAGGGGCCAAAATATTCATTTGGTCAACGAGGATGTCTTCAGAATTCCACGACTATGACGTCAACGTCGACTGTCCACAAAAACATTTCGACCCTATGGAAACTTACGTTTCCTTCAGGATACCACTAAAGTAAGTTCCAATAATAGCTTTGTTCCTACCGCAGTTTGAAACTCCTGGAGCATGCGCAGAAGGATCTACACGTCAAATTTGCCGTCAGATGAACGACGTCGAAATCCTTCTGCGCCTGCTCTAAGAGTGTCAAACTGCGGTTGGAATAATGCCGATATATTTTATTTAAAAAATTTTTTTTAGGTCAAGCAAGAAAAAGAAGAGTCAGAATTTATCGTCAGGAGGCGCTACAACGATTTTGTTTGGCTGAGGGCTAAATTGATTGAAGCATTCCCAACTTTAGTTGTTCCTGTAATTTTACTTTTTGATATTTGAAATTGTTTATTTGTTCCTTTTAAGGCATTGCCAGCGAAACATACAGTTTTGGAGCAGCTCGATCGTTATTCAAGGCCGTTCATTATGACGAGAATGGCGATGCTTCATACGTACCTTCAGCGCTTGACTTCTCATCCAGTTTTAGCTGCAGCCCTCTTTTAGAATCATTCCTTCAAGCACAATCGTTAAACGTAATCTATTAAGAAAAATATACCCTTTTTATCTTCCCAAAAAGAAGTTATTGTGACACCCTCCGTGATTGTCTTTCTTTCAGGAAGTAATTAAGCAGTCGAAATCACCCCAAGGCCTTCTCGAGCGACTAAGCGGTTCGCTCAACACTCTCAGCGGCTTCACCGTCCGAAACGTCCATTCGCCCGAATTCGAAAATGTGAAAACATACGCATCTTCTTTAACGCAGAAGTTGACATTATTTCAAGAAGTTTCATCACGCATCAACCGTGAAAGATCTGGTGATTATAAAATATGGTTTTATTGATAAAACTAATTTATTTTATTTAGAATTGGGTGGAGATATGGATGATGCGATTCGTTCGATACTTCATTGGTCATACCAGGAGCAAGAACTCGCTCCAGTTTTGCGACGGATTGCTGATACTATAAAGACTGTTTCTAGTTCGCATAATAATCATATTTTACAGACTTATTCTATTCTCGTTGACCAGGTAATGCTTATATTTGGAGTTTTTTTTCTGGGGAAGGCTTATTAGGAACCTACTTCAGAAAAAGTAGAATCTATAAAAAAAAATCCATATCTGGTGATATTGACCCTCTTTTAGGCAGTACTATCCCGTTGTCTGGAAACACTGGGAGAACGTTAAAAAGTGGTTTTTTGTTAACCCTTATTCGCAGGCGACTATAGTTGCCATGAGCTCATATTGCTTGGAGACGCAAAACTGGCCATCTGTTGGGGAAGAAATGAACTATGTGATGATCGCATCACTCGTCGCTTTCTGTGCTTTGCTGGGCGCTGGGAGCAGTGAGGGGAAGAGTGCTGTGCCAGTAGCGCAGAGAATCCGGCGTCAGACGCTGTCTTGAAAGGGTTAAAAAGTTAAATGTAAACCCCCTTAATTTAAATCAAAGAATTTGATAGTGTTTTTTAAAAAGCGTTTGGATATACAGGGTGCCCCCAACACAACCAAACTTGTTATTTCAAATGAGAAACCCTATTTTTTATTTCAGATTCGTAATCTACACAAAATTTCAAGTTGATTTGACTATTCATATGACCATTTTTAAAACTTGAAAAAATGTCAAATTTTAGCGTTTTTTTGTGCAAAATCTTAAAATGTACCTAAGGGACTCATTTTTTAAAAAAATTCTGCTTCTTTTTGTCTGAAGATTCTATCAATCACAAATTCAAGCATCTTCGGATTCTGCATCATGAGATGTTGTCGCTAACGGCCTTTTTTAAAGTTAGAACCCAAATTTCTTACTTCAAAATGAAAATTTTTTAACGGAATTTTTCTTTTGATGCACACAAAAGACGCTGTAGCTCTTTCAAAATTTAAGTTCAGTAAGAAAAATTCTGTTAAAAAATCGCTAATTTTCATTTCTGCAGTAAAAAATTTG
The DNA here is from genome assembly GCA_014119065.1 of Orius insidiosus. Taxonomy (NCBI): domain Eukaryota; kingdom Metazoa; phylum Arthropoda; class Insecta; order Hemiptera; family Anthocoridae; genus Orius; species Orius insidiosus. The sequence goes on along the minus strand of JACGAQ010000836.1, from coordinate 33,358 downwards.
GGTTCTAACTTTAAGAAAGGCCGTCAGCGACGACATCCATGATGCAGAATGCGAAGATGCTTGAATTTGTGATTGTTAGAATTTTCAGACAAAAAGAAGCGGAATTAAAAAAAATGAGTCCCTTAGGTCAATTTTAACAGATATTAGCACAAAAAAACGCTAAAATTTGACATTTTGTTTGATGCACAACTACAAAAGACGCTGTAGATCTTTCAAAATTTAAGGTCCGAAAGAAAAATTCTGTTAAAAAATCGCTAATTTTCATTTCTGCAGTAAAAATTTGGGTTCTAACTTTAAAAAAGCCGTCAGCGACAACATCTCATGATGCAGAATGCGAAGATGCTTGTGATTGTTAGAATTTTCAGACAAAAAGAAGCGGAATTAAAAAAAATGAGTCCCTTAGGTCAATTTTAACAGATATTAGCACAAAAAAAACGCTAAAATTTGACATTGTTGTTTGATGCACAACTACAAAAGACGCTGTAGATCTTTCAAAATTTAAGGTCCGAAAGAAAAATTCTGTTAAAAAATCGCTAATTTTCATTTCTGCAGTAAAAAATTTGGGTTCTAACTTTAAAAAAGCCGTCAGCGACAACATCTCATGATGCAGAATGCGAAGATGCTTGTGATTGTTAGAATCTTCAGACAAAAAGAAGCGGAATTTTAAAACAAATGAGTCTCTTAGGTCAATTTTAACAGATTGTAGCGCAAAAAAACACTAAAATTTGGCATTTTTTGATGCACAACTACAAAAGACGCTGTAGATCTTTCAAAATTTAAGGTCCGAAAGAAAAATTCTGTTAAAAAATCGCTAATTTTCATTTCTGCAGTAAAAAATTTGGGTTCTAACTTTAAAAAAGCCGTCAGCGACAACATCTCATGATGCAGAATGCGAAGATGCTTGTGATTGTTAGAATCTTCAGACAAAAAGAAGCGGAATTTTAAAACAAATGAGTCTCTTAGGTCAATTTTAACAGATTTAGCGCAAAAAAAACGCTAAAATTTGACATTTTTTGATGCCCAACTACAAAAGACACTGTAGATCTTTCAAAATTTGAGGTCCGAAAGAAAAATTCTGTTAAAAAATCGCTAATTTTCATTTCTGCAGTAAAAAATTTGGGTTCTAACTTTAAAAAAGGCCGTCAGCGACAACATCTCATGATGCAGAATGCGAAGATGTTTGTGATTGTTAGAATCTTCAGACAAAAAGAAGCGGAATTTAAAAAAAAAATGAGTCTCTTAGGTCAATTTTAACAGATTTTAGCGCAAAAAAAAAAAAAAAAGGTTAAATTTGACCTGTTTTAAAGTTGTCAAAAGTGGTCATTATGTTAAATCAACTTGAAATTTTGCGTAGATACGAATCTGAAATAAATAATAGGGGTTCTCATTTGAAGTTCTGTCGGGGGTAGGGATGGGCGATAAAAAAAATATATCATAAATCGGTCATATCGGAAGAATATATCGGTGACGCGATGTATCGAGGAAAGTATTATTAGCAACGCGGCAGCGTTCGCCCATCGAACAACCCTGACCTTCATTATTATTGGACTTAAATACGCAACAAATTGACGAAATATGCCATATAATATGCAAATGTAAAGTTACCTGAAATATACGCTTCCAACAATTTTCGCCTATAAAACTAGAAAAAGTAGAAGTTCTCTGGAGCCTTGTGAAAATATCGAGGAAAAATACCACAAATCGGTGTTTTTAGGTGAAAAATTCCATAAACAGTTATTCTTGACCAGAACACCGTTAAAAAAACACCAGAAAATCCAGTCAAACGGTTGTTTCTTAGACAAAAACTGTGAAAAGTGCCTTAAAAAGGGGATTTTGGTCAAAAATGTGCATGCGACTATCTATTAAAATTTGCGTTCATACATAATTTATGCACTAACGTTCAAAATATACATTTATATTCAAAATAAAGTGTGTTTTTTGACCCAAATTGACTTACAACGAACGGTCATAGGTATTTGGAAGAAAAAAATATATCGATATATATTGTAGAAACGATATATCATATATCGGAACCTCCGATAGTCGGGGCACCCTGTATATCCAAACATTTTAAAAAACACCATCAAATTCTTTGATTTAAATTAAGGGGGGTTTACATTTAACTTTTATCATAAAACACTTTTTAACGCTCTCCCAGACGAATGCCATGTCTATCCTGACGTATAGAAAACCCTTAAAACCTAGTAAAGCTTAGTTGTATTTATAAAATTATTATTTCAGCCATTGGAAGAATATGTTAATTACATCGAGGCTGTCAAAGAAGCCTTGTGCCGCCGTGATATGATTCAGTATAATTACGAAAGTTCTTACGAAGAATCTCAGAAAAAAAGATTAGAAAAAGTCCAGGTATTTTTAAAATCTCTACTTGAAAAACTTATTTTTCTTTCTTTTTAGTTAGAAAATGAACCTAGAAGCTTCAACGGATTTGGGTTCAAATTATGGAATGTTACCACAAATCAAGATAAATGCAGAAAATTACAACAGCATATTATGAGTTTGGAACAATTAGTTGAAGTAAAAATACTTAAATTATTTGTAGTTTTAAGTGGTTTTACCTCTAGGAGCAGTTTACCTAAATAATTTTTTTTAGACGAATCATGATAAAATGGAAATAGCGAATGAAGGAATAAAATCCGACCTGGAAAGATGGAACTCTGAAAAAGTCTCTGAAATCAAAAATTTATTTGGAAGAATCGCTGAAGAGCATGTCCTTTACTACGAAGAGGTATTTAATATAAAGTAAAAAAAATTTAAAATGTTTTTAGAGTTTGGAAGCTTGGGAGAAAGTATCGGAATTACTTAAAGGATCCAGCGATAAATAAAACCGACGTGCCACCTTTTTTCTAATCAGTATTAAGCACAAATCTCTGTACACTGTGATGTGGAAGCCACAATAAAATCTATCTACCTTTGTATTTTTTATATTTGTTTTTATGTTTTTGGTATTCCTAAATCTGGGTATGAATTTTGGGCATGAAAAAAACTGCAACATGTTGAAACCATTATTGACTTCGTAGATGATGAAATAACTAATAAAAATTAATTTTTTTTTGTCGGAAGATAATAGGACAATGGCTTTGTCTTCGACCCTTTTTTGTTCCGGAATCTCTTCCCTATGTTTGCTCTGAGCAAATATAAAACTAGTCAAGATATCAGTAATTTATTTCCTCTCCTACAAATAAAGTTGCAAAAATCGCCAGTTGAAAGGTGAAAAATGGTGGCGCAGGAGTTGCCGGAGGAAACGGAAGAAAAATCACCTGGAAGCAGCTCCACACTTTTGGAAAATGCCGAGTCTGATGTGGAAAGCAAAAATTTGAACGGGAATGACTGCGTCGTTCATGGAGATTCACATTTGGAAGAAACTTGTAAAATATTTTGATTTCATTTTTAAAATCATTAACTTTTAAAATCCTCAATACCTTTTTACCCTTCTTTTGATTGGAAGGTGGATCCCAGAAACCTTTATGACGTAACCTTTAAGTCTTATAAAGTAGCCAATGAGAGAGGAGTACTAAAATAGAAATTCTCTCCTCATCGGGGCACCGGAACGCCTTAAGTTTTTAATGAGATTCATGATTTTTCTGTTTAATAGTAAACGTTGATGATGTGACATGTGGGATATCTTGTTTTAAGCCAAAATGGCTTCAACGATTGGCAAGCAAAAAAACATACGTCATCGTCTACGGACTAGTCGGCATGAGCCAATCCGCTATCGGATCCTACTTCATCGGAACCATTAGCACAATCGAAAAACGTTTCAAACTCCCCAGCACAACCACAGGTATTCATTTTATCCCGTTTTGCAAACTACATTTGATTCTAGGAATAATATCAAGTCGTGGGATATCGGAGCGATGTGTGCTGCGATGTTTATGGCATATTTCGGAAGCGCTGGTCACAAAACGAGATGGGTAGCGATGGGTGGCATTTTGGCCGGACTTTCCTGCTTCATGAGATATCTACCGCAGGCTTTGTATGGACCTGGAGAATACAGTTTACCTCATCATGGGAACAGTCTTCCAATTCAAGTATCAACCATCTAGTTTTTGTGCATTCTTTATTTCATTTTTAGCCGGAAATATGTGCAATGATGAAAACGTGATTCCGGAAAACTGTTCCCTAAATTCCGAAGGCCTTTTTACCGTCATTTTAACACTGGCTCATTTTGGGCTTGGGATTGGAACTTCATCTTACTACACTCTTGGAGCAGCTTATATGGACGATAATTCCTCAAGAATAAATTCCCTGTCCTCTTAGGTATCATTTTATCCCTTTTTTTCGTTTTATCAATTTTTCTGCAGCGTTTTCAACATGTTTGAGATATATTGGCCCGACTTTGGGATTTTTGACAGCGTCGTATACTTTAAGATTTTTTGTTGATCCGGATGCGACGCCGCCTATGGGCAGAACGATCCAAGATGGGTCGGAGCCTGGTTTATGGGTAAGTGAATGTTCAGGCAGATTTTAATATAATGTGATTATAGGTTGGATACCTCTTGGTTCGTGGCACTTATTATTGGCTTGTCTTATGGCACTTTTTCCTAAAATATTACCTAGAGAAGCAGAGAGAAGGATTAAGTCTGGAACTCCGATAAAACAAGCTAAAAAGAATAAATCACTTGGCGGTAAGTTTTATCCATAGATTATAGAACATAAACCCAATGGCGGTCAGAAAGAAGTGCTAAGTAGTTCTGAATGTGAACACTAGATCGCACCAGGTAACGGGGCCAAAGGAAGGGGTGACAATGAGACTACTTACCCTCTAAACTCCAGGAAAAAGAGGCTTTCTTGGCCGAAAGAAGAAGGTGCCCTTAGAAAGGCTTCCTCGGCCCAAAATTTGGTGAAAAGAGTTGTTTTTGGCCATAACCCTTTCGAGACCGCAGGCGGCTATAGTTGCCATTCGCGAAATTCGCTTGGAGACCGCAGGCGACTTTAGTTGCCCAGCGGGAAGCCTCTCTAAGATATTATATCTAATACCTTCGCTTCCCTGGCCATCTGTTGGGGAAGAAATGAACTACGTGATGTTATCACTCGTCGCTTTCTGTGCTTTGCTGGGCGCTGGGAGCGTCGGGAGAAGTGAGGGGAAAAGTGCTGCGCCAGTAGCACAGAGAAGACGCGGTCTCGAAAGGGTTAAGACAGTAAAAGCAAAGACGCTTTCACTCATCCTGGAATTCTGCTACTGCTGAATGACCAGCAGATTCCTTCCTTATTTGGGTTATTGGCCAAAGCGAGAGAGAAAACAAAAAAAGGTGGCTTTCTCGGCGGAAAAGACGAAGAAAACTAAGCTACCCCTCCTAGAATTCTGCTGCAGTTGTTCCTTTCCAGGGACTTCAAATGGTTTGTTTTGCAGATTTTAAAGCAACATTGATTCGTCTGATTAAAACCCAATCCTCATGCTGAATACGACAAGTTCAACATTTTACATTTCGGGATGATGGGATATTTTATTTTTATGCCGAAATACATCGAGACGCAATTCAGACAGACGGCTTCTTCGGCGAGTTTAATCACTGGAACGGTCGGTCTTATCTGTACCGCGCTAGGAGTTATGACTTCGGGAGCGATCGTCTCAAAGTTTAAGCCACGACCTCGTTATCTCGCTGCCTGGAACGTCTTTACAGAAACCATCGACATCATCGGTCATGCCGCCTTCGCATTTTTGGGCTGCTACAAAGACGATTTGGCTGGCTCTTCTTTGCCTGATGGAAAGTAAGTTGATTCTACGAACAAAAAAAACTTATAGTTTTTAGATGGAATCTGATTGATAACTGTAATGCTGGTTGTGGATGTACCGGAAGACTCTCGTATTCTCCAGTCTGTTCTTCAGACCTTCTAACCACTTACTACTCGCCTTGTCACGCAGGATGCTCTGAAATGAGCTTAATCAACGGAACCAAAACCTACATTAACTGCTCCTGCATCGACACAGGAATGGCAACACCAGGCGCATGTCCAGTCGACTGCGCTAACCATTTTTTCATCTTCCTATTCTTACTTTGCTTCATGAAATTTTTATCAGCAACCGGAAGAGCTGGAAATATGATCATTCAATTGAGGTTTGTCCAATTTTTCTCTCTATAATTGTAAGTTTTTTTAGATCGGTCGCACCAGAAGATAAATCGATATCAATGGCATTAGCAGAAGTCGTCGTCTGCGCTCTAGCTTTCATTCCAGCTCCTATTGTTTATGGAATGCTTTTAGGTACTTTCATCCATTTAAAAGAAAAAGTTTTAAAACTAATTTTAGATTCTTCATGTTTGGTTTGGGGAGAGACGTGTGGAAAAACAGGAAACTGCTGGCTTTACCATGGACAAGTTTTAAGATATCTTCTCAACTTCACTGCATCAGGTAAATGAAAGCAATCTCTTTTCCTTTAATCTTCTTTTTCTACAGGCTTTCTTGCGATGGCTACAATAATGGATGTTGGTGTACTCTTTAAAGTAGGATCCCTTAAAATCTATGACGAAGATGTGGACAAATCGAAAGATGGGAACGACGCAAATGAATCGAATAAAGAAACACTTCTGAATGATGAAAATAAAAAATAGGTTATAAAATTTACTCAACCTTTTTTTTTTTTTCTCTCTTCAAAACGTTTGGCACCATCATTTTATCCTCAACCCTCCCGAAGACCAGAAGGGCTCTTTTTTAACTTCCTTAAAGAAGTTATTGTGATACCCTCCACGTCGGGTTTTTGGGGAAGGGTCTTCCAGACCCCGGAGTATCAAATATGGATCTTTACCGATCTCAACTTTGTCTTGGTGCCGGCCGGCCGTTACGCCGTCCGGCCGTCGTAGCATTTTTCCGGAACATTTTTGAACCGATTTTCACCAAATTTTCACAAAATCTTCATTAGTCGGAGAACGAGAATGTAACGAGGGCGATTTTTGAATTTCGAAAAAATGGCGGAGATATGTCTGTTTGAAATTTTAAAAAATTCGCTGCGGCGAACCGTTGGTCCGATTTTCACCAATTTTCACCAATACTCCTATATTTTTTAGAATTTTGTAAAAAAATTGCCACTTTTTATATATTATTTTTTGTAGGGAGAAATTTCATACTTCTACCCATTACGAGAGGCACATCCCTAGCCAAAGAGCCCATTATTCTACCTTGACACTTAAATTTTCGAAAAAAGAAAAAAAAAAAAAAAAAAAAAAAAAACGCAAAAAAAAAGAAAACCGGAAAATTTTTCAAAAAAAAAAAACTTAAAAATTTTTTGACAAAAAAAATTTGAAAATATTTCTAAAAAAAAAAGAAAATCGGAAAATTTTTCGAAAAAAAATTCCCCTCCGTTATCTTTCGTTCTCTTATACTTCCCCCTTCACTTTCGTTCCCTTATACTTCCCCCTCCGTTGTACGTCCCCTCGTTATACTTCCCCCTCCTATATTGTTACTTCTCTTTAAGGAAGTTTTCGTTCGAAGCTCTTCAAACCAGTAGTAGTTGTTTTTTACGGTTTTTTTTTTGTCTAGAAACACCCTTTTGTAGGCGTTTTCTCATTTGTTTTGGCTATAATCTGATTTTTGGGCGTTTTTCACGGCTTAATCTTCCAGGAATGGGTGTTCACGCCCGTTGAGTGTGCCCTGGCTGGGCGAAGACTTACACTTATTTACCATCTCGATTTATCGGGTCGAAAATGGCTAAATTGCCTTCTTTGACGAATTTCCCGTCACTATTTTTTGTCCAAACTTTTGGGTGTTTTATTCATTCTTACGGCCGGAAAAAACAGTTTTAAGGTCTATCTAATAAATAGTTTTTTCCTTCTTTATCTCTTCTAGAAATATTATTTGAGAAACAATCAAAAGGCCCCTTCTCTTTTTTTAATAGAATTAAGATTTTTAACGAGAAAAAAAAACTTCAAACATCGGGAATCTTTTGGTGAGGGTCCTCCCCTTCATTTTTCTCCCTCTTTAATTTAATAACCGAAAAAGGGTCAAAAATTCAACTTAATAATAGCCATTGAGATCCCTTGAATCTCTCGTTTGTTGAAAAATCGAAAAGGAAGAAGTTTTAAAAAAAAGTCCTAAATCGGAGGGCTAAGCGGTTAGGGAAAGGGTTGACTCAAATGTACTTTCCTAGTAGTGTCCTCGGAGGGTAACAATTGAGCTGAAGCCCTCGAGGGGAAATTAACACGGATCTGCTTTCAGTCCACCTTTACCTTTTCAATAAAAATTTCAATCGCTCGATCGGCTTCGACTTTTGAAAAATTTACTAAATTCAAAATGCAAGAGAAAATTTAAGATTTGTCAAAAGAAGGGGATTCAAATTACAATTTAATTTAAAAGGATGTATTAAAGGATTCCGGAGTTGATTAAAACTTGACGGAGGCGAGGCGAGTTTGAAAGGAAATCTCCTTTATTATTTATGTGGGTCGGATATCAAAACTAACACTCCGGAAAATCAAATCCGAGGTCCCTATCCGGCGTTTAATTCGTCATGACTTAACCCCGTCGGTCGCTCTGAAATAATGGCTCCATTTCAGGGTGAAAAAAAAAAAACGGAGGAAAAAAAATCCTTTGGATCCCCGTCACGCCTTTAGTAACCGGGGGGATTAGCCGAAATTTGTGATGCACCATGTTCGGGTTAATCGTCCGGGGGAAATTTTTGAATTATAATGCAGGGGTCTTTTAGAAGCGTCAATTCTAAAGAATTTGTCCATTGCTGTATAAATTGGGAGAACATTCAACATAACGCATTTCACCTCAAGCGGTTGAACATAATCTGTAGTTCACCGGCATAATTGAACGTATAGCTCTCAAAAGTTCAAAAATGAACATAATGCATTTCAACATGAAGCGTTTCGGCATAAACGACTTTTTCAATAAATGCAAGTAGTTTCGGAAAATATTATGGCCGACGTTTTATACGCTTCCTGTAGCTGTCACGATCGGAATAACTTCTTCGCAGACAATTCGTAATTTAAAAGAAGCCCCTTCGGCCCCTGCTAATCAAGAAAGGGGAACTACATGGATAGGTTTTAACCCCCCGTTCCCTCCTATCCTATGTTTGTAGCCTCGACTCTCCTGCTTGATTAGAGCCTCCTGGACTTTATCACAAGGCCCTCACTCACTTGAAATCCCTTGGTCGGCAACTGATCCTGGATTCGGTCCTCTCATACATATTCCCCCTCACCCTTTCTCTATTGTAGAAACCTCACATTTACCAACTAATTCAGATCCCCTTCTACCTTATTTAATTACATTACACATGTACCCTATGCGTATGACATTTCGGAAGACAGTAGCTCCCTCTCCAGCCCCTGCTACTCAATTTCGTTCTTAAGATCTTCAAAATAAATAAAAAGTTTCAATTATATTAGATTTATTAAATTTTAAACAAATTAGGAAGAAGAAAAGTGTAGAAAAAAAATTAAGGCCTCCAGTGGGATAAGAACCTACGACCTTTGGGGTTCTAAGCTACGGCTATTGATCTATTCTTCTATCTCTTTTCCCCTTATTTTCACTGTAATGCAATGCAGGAAAACAGGTTAACATTGAGGTAGCCTGTATACGAGGTAATAATGGTGCCGTCATAGGAAAGGTTATGTTTACCTATCGATTCTAAACAATCGAAATGACGCTTAACACTAAACGTTCCTTTTTTGCCCCTTTTTAATACTGAATACGGGGCCCTCGTAGCTCGGTTAAAAGTATAAAGAATGAAGAGACTGGAGAATTTTGAACCCGATGATTCAATGTCTTTATAACTGGAAAAAGGGTTGTGGGAGCTGATCTTCAAATTTTAGTCGAAAATGGCAAGGCTGTTCGGAGAAATAGATTTTCGACCAAAAGTACACAGAAAACACCCGAAATTTAGCAAAATGGACGATTTTTACCCAATGAACTAGAGGGTCACTGAAGTCTTGGTTTGCTTATTTAGGAAAACTATTAGAAACTAAAAATTAGGTAGTTGGACGTAAAGCCTAATGTCAATAAAATGCTCCTAAAAGGATTGACATGGATATTTATTTTTATTTTTATTATTTGTATTTAATACTGAATACAAATTAAGGTTTTAAAATTTAAATTTTGCTTCCTAAAGATATATTTGATAAGTTTTTAAGTTGTATCGTTGATTTGAATTTTAGTAATTTTCAAAAAAATTGACAAAATTAACGAATATTTCGTAATCTAAACTTAAAAAACGTGAATTCTAGAGCTAATATTTAAAGAAATGTGTTCTCGCGCATGTTTTTCGTTTCGAATCAAGCTGCGAGGATATCCTAAATTACCTTCGCTCCGACGTCACACTATAACCTGGATTCAATCTCAATGCCCCCTTTAACCATGCAAACTACATTACCCACAATTAGGAACTTTCCTTAGAAAAATTTTCCCCATAAGTTTATATAAAATTAAAGAGGGGAAAAAATAAGAAACAATGCCGTTTGAATTTTTTTCCTACGTTGAAAAATGGATTTTTAATGAATTTTTTGAAATTTGGCTAGTGATAAGAAATGTCCGATGGGCGGTGCGGGGGACGTGACGTCACCCCTGCCTCGCGTTCTACTGGTTTTGGTTCCTCCCGTGCTTGAAGCAGTGAAGAAACTTAATATTAGTAGTTTTTTTGGACTCTTTATTCAAATAAACATGGTACGCGAAGGATTTGTGATTGCGTCTTCAGATAACTTGCCGTCTTTGTCCGAATTCGCCGTTTTCGAATTTATAAATTGCGTTTACTCCGGGGGCCAAGGGGCAAAAATAGAAAAGTAAGTGCTTCTTTGTTTGAAAGTTTGTTTTTAAAATTTATCCATTAAAATTTAATAGTTACGTTCTTCTCAAAGAAAGTCATGATGTTCCTTAAAGTTTTTTTTTTTTTTTTTTTTTTTTTTTTTTTTAAAGAAATAAGGAAAAATTAAACAACTAGGTTAGGTTCAGTTAAGTGTAATAATTTATGAAGTTATAAAAGAAGTGCCTAGGTTTGAGTTTAGGTATACTTACTTATTTTTATACCTTCTTATATCACTTATTACTAAAATGTTAGAACATTGATGTAAGTAAGTAATATTTAAGGCGGATCATACCGCCCGAGCATTTTGTTTCTAAACAAGAGATCGCAGCACTTTCGCCCCTAAAATTACTTTCCAATATTTGAGCACTAAAAATCGTCGGAAAATTTTTTACAAAAGCTCGTTCTCCTTATTTTGGAAATGCCCATCCGGTCTTGGGAGCAGTTTTTCCGAAAAAGTTTTCCTTCGGAAAATAGAAATTTATTTTTCGACTAAAACATTTTTTCAAAAAAAACCGTCAGCCATATTGTAGGGCTTGACGAGCTGTTTCCAAAAATATTTTATATAAGAAAATCCGATGAATAGTTTCGTCGTAATCCTTCTAGAAAGATTCGGCGGAAAATGCCGGGAGGAGTAAAGAAACGGAGGGCGCTACAATGTTTTTGTTTTGATTTTTTAGTGTTCCCTCGCTTCATTGTTTTGATGACTCAACTATTTTTTCTATCTTATTACTTTTTTGTTTTTAAAAAATACGGAAACATCGTCTCTTTTTTGCCAACACTTTTTCACGTTTTTGATTTACCTTCTTCACCAAAATGCAAAAAAATTTTAAGTTGTTTTTGTTCAAAAAAATTTCCGAGTTTTTCTTATGAACATTTTTTTAAGTTTTCTTTCTTTCTTTCTTTTTTTTTTTTTTTTTTTTTTTTTTTTTTTTTTTTTTTTTTTTTTTTTTGCGCTTTTTTTTCCGAAAAATTTTCCAAGTTATTACTTTTTTTTCGAAATTTTCCAAGAGAGATAAGTGAACATAAGTTAGAAAAGAAAACAATCTGATAATAATAAGCGTAGATGGCGAGGATAGGGATAAACATGTACTTTTTAAGGATCTCCAATTCTCCGGAAGACTGATGATCTTTAGGCTTTTTAGCATTCGTTTTCAAAAAATAAAAACAAAACAAAAAATTAGAAGAAAATAAGAAGCTTAGAAAATCAATTTATGAAGGGGGTTTGTTTACATTTTGAAACGATCGAAAATAAATCATCACCTGTCATACATTTCAGCTAAAATACCCCCTCGTAATTATTTTTTTCGCTTATGTTTTCAACTTAATTTTTCTTCATTTCTTGCAAAACATCACGCCTTCTTACATCAAAATGGTCTTCACAACAAAAAAAAAACCGATTTGTAAGACAAAGGTTGAGACGTAGTATCCCGTCTTACAGCACTGAACCATTTTTAGCAGTATTACGATCTTGTGGAACCTTAGAAAATTATAAGTAACAAAATGAAAAATTGACAAGGACAAAATGTACATATTAGGTATTTAATAACAACTTACCGTAATAAACAACTTCTCCGGAGTTGAAATAGTGGTGTTCCGGCACATCGGAACAAAGCAATATTTGTATCTCACCATGGCGTAAAATATAATAATAAATAAAACGTATAAACAATATCCATGGCACCAAAAGGAAGGCTTTACATTCCCATGTCATCTATGATTTGGCAGGGGTGACGTCATCACCCCCACTCCCCAGAAAAAACTTTCTTATCAATTCGGCAAAAATTCAATTTTCAAAAAATCATTAAAATCCATTTTTTATCGCAGGAAAAAAATTCAAACGGCATTGTTTTTAATATTCTCTCCTTTCATTTAGTGCAATAAAAAAAATGGTCAAGTTACCAATTTGTAGTATACAGGATAATATTATTTTAAAGTAACAGAATTGTCGAACGGGTTTAAAAATTAACATTTCAAATTAGTAATTTTCTTTGTCGGCTTCCAATTTCGGCGATCTTAAGAAGGTTCGCTGATTATGGCGATTGGTATATTTCTGTTTCTCGCATAAAAAAATTATTCTGAAAAAATAGAGACAGTAAATGATTTCCTTTTAGCCAAAAGATTTACCTTCCCTGGCGCGGTCAAGGTTAGCATCCCATCCGGCGACAAAGTCGGTACTAAATCTTCAGCGAGAATGTTTTTGGGAAGAGGAAACTTCCTCCTGAAATGTCTCATGACGAAGCCATGTTCGTCTTTTCGTTCTTCGTGCTTCCCTTCGATGACAACGTAGCCTTCAGAAGCCCTCACTTGTAAATCATTATAGTTAAAATTCTGTACATCCAATGAAATCCTGAAATCTCCAAGGTTATCATAACCCCTGTACGGCCTTGAGTATCCATAGCTGGGACTCAGGTGCCAAAAACGATCGGAAATATCAGTTAAATCCAGCCTCGGATCCAAAATATCTTTTATCAATTTGTCGTATCTTTGTCGCCTATCGTTCCTATACAGAGACATCCTAACCAAAAATTTTATAAATCATTTTTTAAAACTGAAAATTCTTACCTTTCAAAAACGACTATTTAGGGAATAGATCTTGACCACTCGCTTGCTTCTAAGAGACTAAAAATATTAGACTTGGATCTCATAGTAATAACGAGTATCCCAAAAAAATTTTAGGAAATAACCTTACGATATTAATAATGTTTAATGCTTTCAACAAAATATAGAAAATGAAAACTCATTTTTTTAATGAATTACACGTTGATTTCCGTCGTTTTTTTATTTTTGAACTAAATTTGACGTTTGGAATGACTCATTGAAGTAAAAGTGGCAACAAAACGAACCGTGAACTTGATTCAAAGTCGATTTTTTTTGGAAAGGTGCCTGAGTCTAAATTGAGATTCAAGAGGTGAAAAAAAAATTACAAAATTGGATCAAGGTTTTTAAAAATAAAAAATTATGGTTCATTTAGTTGGTTAATTTTAGAAAAACGGGCTTTGAAGATGATAATGACGACGGGGTTAAAAGTAGAAAGAATGAAGAGACTGGAGAATTTTGAACCCGACGATTCAATGTCTTTCACTGTGGAAAGTACTGGTTTGAAGAGCTTCCAACGAAAACTTCCTTAAAGAGAAGTAACAATATAGGAGGGTGAAGTATACAGGAGGGGAAGTATAACGGAGAGGACGTTAAACGGAGGGGGAAGTATATGGGAGGGGAAGTATAATAGAGGGGAAGTATAACAGAGGGGAAGTAATCGTATAACGAGGGGAAGTATAACGGAGGGGGAAGTTTTTTTTCCGAAAAATTTTCTAACTTTTTTGTCAAAAAAAAAAATTTTTTTTTCGTAGAAATTTTTCTAAGTGTCAAGAAGTAGAAATAACCTTTGGCAGCACTGGGGATCTAAAAACCTCTTAGCTTTGTTAGAAATTCGTCAAAAAATTGTTTTATTCCTATAAAAGTTTAAATAAGAAATAATTATTTAAAGAATAAATACTTAAAAGATTAAAGACAAAAGCCTTCCATAAAATTGTTATTGTTTAATCTTCTCAAAATTACATTCCGAAAACAAAGAGGGATTTTTTTAAGGTTTAAAATAACGAAGGGGAAACCTCTTCCCTCTCTCACTCACCAACGATCCAGTTTAAAGGAAACATGTGCTGTAATAACCTTTGAAACATAACTCTCTTTGTGTATAATGAGGTGTGGGATGAAGTTCCTGAAGGAGGGGGAGAAAGAGGAGAGAGAAAAAAAGGAAGTCAAATATAATGCGATAAGAAATTACATTAAAAGAAAAGTCTCAAACAAGGAGCTTAAATAAAGTCCCTTTTCACCCAGGCAATTAAAATAAGTTGAACAAACTGCTTCTTAAACAAATAATTTTTAAGCATCTTTTAATAATATGTCGAGCAGACTTTTTATAAGTTCTCTTTTCAAGAATGAAGAAAAAAGAGCGTGTAAATTAGAAAACGGTATTTCTTTTGAACAAAAGGAACGTCTACAAATGGATTGTTATAAATGTCCCGTCTGTAAGTTTAGAAAAATAATCACTAAACCCATTAAAGCGTAGGTGACAAATAGTTCCGCCACTTAGGCGACATAACGAAGGGCTCAATTAAGGTACGGGTGGCAAAAGAAAAGGGGGTGTAAATAACGCGGAACCCTTTGACGCCTCGGAGGTATCTGGCTCCACTCCCACAGTCGTTCCCACTCCCCGGCGGGACTCGATCTAATCTTAGACGATTTCTTTGGTCTATAGAAAAAACAATCAATCAGCTTTAAAGAAATCCTGGAAATCTTAGCTATTATGAAAGTCTGAGAAAATTGTGTTTTCTGTGACTGTAAGTCTGAGAAAGGGGTGTTTCAGCCCTGGAAGTCTAAGAAAAGGGTGTTTCCTGCCCCGAAAGTCGAAGAAAAGGGACTTTTCTGCCCAGAAAGTCGAAGAAAAGGGTATTTACTTCCCTGAAAATCTGAGAAAAGGGGATTCCTGCCCGAAAGTCGAGGAAAAAGGACTTTTCCGGCCTGAAATCGAAGAAAAGGGTGTTTCCTGCCATGGAAGTCTGAGAAGGGTGGTTCCTGCCTTGGAGGTCAGAGAGAAGGGTGTGCCCTGCCCTGAAAGTCGGAGAAAAGGGCGTTTCCTGCACTGAACGTCTAAGACAAGGTGTTTCCTGCTCTGTAAGTCTGAGGAAAGGGTGTTTCCTGCCCTGAAAGTATGAGAAATGAGCGTTTTTTTTTACCCTGAAAGTCTGAGAAAGGGGAGTTTCCTGCCTGGAAGTCTGAGAAGGGTGGTTCCTGCCCTAGAAGTCGGATAAAAGGGCGTTTCCTGCTCTGAACGCCTAAGACAAAGGTGTTTTTCTCTGAAAGTCAGAGGAAGGGTGTTTTTGCACTGGAAGTCTGAGAAGGGTGTTTCCTGCCCTGAAAGTATGAGAAATGAGTGTTTTTTACGCTGAAAGTCTGAGAAAGGGGTGTTTCCAGCCCTGGAAGTCTGAGAAAAGGGTGTTTACGGCCCCGAAAGTAGGAGAAAAGGGTCTTTTCTGGCCTGAATGTCGAAGAAAAGGGTATTTCCTTCCCTGAAAGTCGGAGAAAAGGGCGTTTCCTGCCCTGAACGTCTAAGACAAAGGTGTTTCCTGCTCTGTAAGTCTGAGGAAAGGGTGTTTCCTGCCCTGAAAGTATGAGAAATGAGCGTTTTTTTTTACCCTGAAAGTCTGAGAAAGGGATGTTTCCGGCCCTGGAAGTCTGAGAAAAGGGTGTTTCCGGTCCGAAAGTCGGAGAAAAGGGTCATTTCTGGCCTGAAAGTCGAAGAAAAGGGTCTTTTCTGGCCTGAAAGTCGAAGAATAGGGTATTTCCTTCCCTGAAAGTCTGAGAAAAGGTGTTTCCTGCCATGGATGTCTGAGAAGGGTGGTTCCTGCCTTGGAAGTCAGAGAGAAGGGTCTGTACTGCCCTGAAAGTATGAGAAATGAGTGTTTTTTACCCTGAAAGTCTTTGAAAGGGGTGTTTCCAGCCCCGGAAGTCTGAGAAAAAGGTGTTTCCGGCCCGAAAGTCGGCGAAAAGGGTCTTTTCCGGCCTGAAAGTCGAAGAAAAGGGTATTTCCTTCCTTGAAAGTCTGAGAAAAGGGTGTTTCCTGCCATGGATGTCTGAGAAGGGTGGTTCCTGCCTTGGAAGTCAGAGAGAAGGGTGTGCCCTGCCCTGGAAGTCGGAGAAAAGGGCGTCTCCTGCCCTGAAAGTCGGAGAAAAGGGCGTTCCTGCCCTATAATGAAAGCGTTTTGGGTAATAAAAAGCAGAGATGGGCAGAGATTATCGTACTACAGTGAATGGTGGATTCGTTTCTAGCTTGCCGTCACATTGAGGATAGACTGCGTGGATTCTTTTTAAAATGATCGATCTTGGTTGGTCAGTTGCTCTTGACTTTCATGAGTAAGAGATACGAGTGTTTCCGTGTGAAAAGCGTAAAGATCTCGAGTTACATCGGTAGTTGGCTAAAAGCCTCCGGGGAGGTTCTTCCCGTCGTCTCGAATAACACCCCAACTGGAAATGCCCTCCCTTGAATTCACAACTACGATACATCTAATTAGAACGGAGGTGACTTTTGATGTAGGTAATTATTAATAAATTAATCATAATTTCGGATTGTTAACTCGTTCCCCCGGCCAACTTGGAGACCCCCCGATCTAAACGTAATGAATGTCACTAACATTCTTCATCTCAAAAGCTTTCGAAATGGTTTTAACGCTTGCCCGAGCGGAAAACAGGCGCAGGGTCCTCCCTGGTTCGAAGCGTGTAATTAAACGAAATTCCTTATTGCCTCTTTACTCGCCATCGTACGAAACTTCAACGTAGGCGTTAAAATAAAAGCATTCAATCGAATAAAAACACTGGGGGAATCTGACTCATCGGAATTATAAAAAAATGTTTTCATATTTATTAAAATAAAAGTTGCTGTTTCTATAACTATTCTCTGTGGTCCCATGTTAGGAGCTCAGCACGTCGTGGGTTCGATTCCCACACGGGGCGTTCTTGCTCTTCTCCCTAATATTCAAGGTCGCCGAAAAAAAGTGTCTGAGAAAAGGGTATCTGCTGTCCTGAAGGTTGGAGAATAGGGTTTTTGCGGGCTTGAGAGTCGGAGAAAAGAGTTTTTATTTCTCTTTAAGTCTGAAGGAATTGTTTCCTGCCCTGGAAGTCTGAGAAAAGGGTGTTTCTGCCCTGAAAGTCAGAGAAAAGGGTGTTTCCTGCCTTTGAAGTCGAGAGAAGGGAGTTTCCTGCCCTGAAAGTCGTAGCAAAAGGTGTTTCCTGCTCTGAATGTCTGAGAAAAGGGTGTTTCTGCCCTGAAAGTCTGAGAAAAGGGTGTTTCCTGCCTTTGAAGTCTGAGAGAAGGGTATTTCCAGCCCTGAAAGTCGTAGCAAAAGGTGTTTCCTGCCTGAACGTCTGAGAAAAAGGTGTTCCTTCTCTGAATGTCTGAGAAAAGGGTGTTCCTGCCCTGAAAGTCTGAGAAAAGGGTGTTTCCTGTCCTGAAAGTCGTAGCAAAAGGTGTTTCCTGCTCTGAAGGTCTGAGAAAAGGGTGTTCTTGCCCTGAAGTCTGAGAGAAGAGTATTTTCTGCCTAAGAAGTCTGAGAAGGGTGTTGCCTGCCCTGGAAGTCTGAGAGAAGGGTATTTCCTGCCCTAAAGTCGTAGTAAAAGGTGTTTCCTGCTCTGAAGGTCTGAGAAAAGGGTGTTCTGCCCTGAAAGTCTGAGAGAAGAGTATTTCTTTGCCTAAGAAGTCTGAGAGAAGGGTGTTGCCTGCCCTGGAAGTCTGAGAGAAGGGTATTTCCTGCCCTAAAGTCGTAGTAAAAGGTGTTTCCTGCTCTGAAAGTCTGAGAAAAGGGTGTTTCCTGCCCTGAAGAAAAAGGTGTTTTCTGCCCAGAAAGTACGAGTAATGAGTGTTTTTTTACCCTGAAAGTACGAGTAATGAATGTTTTTTACCCTGAAAGTCTGAGAAAGGGTGTTTCCTGCTCTGAATGTCTGAGAAAAGGGTGTTTCCTGCCTTTGAAGTCTGAGAGA
Source organism: Orius insidiosus (assembly GCA_014119065.1). Taxonomy (NCBI): domain Eukaryota; kingdom Metazoa; phylum Arthropoda; class Insecta; order Hemiptera; family Anthocoridae; genus Orius; species Orius insidiosus. The sequence continues at coordinate 15,072 of JACGAQ010000836.1, read as the reverse complement.
AGGGTATTTCCTGCCCTGAAAGTCATAGCAAAAGGTGTTTCCTGCTCTGAAGGTCTGAGAAATGGGTGTTCTGCCCTGAAAGTCGGAGAATATGGTATTTGCCAACCTGAAGGTAGGATAAAAAGGTGTATGATCACCAGAATCACCCAGAAAAATTAAAAAGTCTTTGAAAGTTTTTAAGGTACTTGGTCCTAAAACTGCAGTAGCGTGCGTTCTTAATTTTAAAGAAGGAATTAAGTTAATTAGGGTCGGGTTTTATGAAATCACGAAACTCCCGAGTTAAGGTTAGGGCGAAAAAGAGGACGGGGGGGTTAAAATAATGAATAGCTTGATGGCATTTTCTGTTTAGGGCAGTCGCTAATTTCTCTCGAATTATGTACGCGTCAGAGAGTCGCTTATTGGATCATGTATCTCTCTCGCTCACTCCTCAAAACTTTTCGCAGGAAAACTCCCCAAGAACAACTGTCGCTCTCTTCCCTCATTCCTCTCATCTTCGCCTTCCCGGCCTTTTTCCCTCGAGGGGAAACATTATTTTCACTTCGCCATAAAACCTGTTTATCAACTAACCCCTAGGCTGGAGAAGAAGAAAAAAAATTTTTTTTTAGCCTCCCCTTTAAAAGAATTATCCTTACCCTTATGGCTCAAAACACAAAGAAAGATTGTCACTCCAAACTTTTCTCTTCTCTCAGATAAAGAAACAAAAAAATTACATAAGTTTAGTCAAGAAAAAATGTCCCAAATATGAATTATTATAAAATTCCTTTACAGTTTAAGTTTTTAATTTTTAAATAAATTTTTTAGTGATCAAAAAGTAAAAGATCTTTGGTCGACTAAAAATCGTCGAAATCTTTTTACAAAAGCTCGTTCTCCTTATTTTGGAAATACCTATACAGTCTTGGGAGCAGTTTTTCCGAAAAAATTTTCCTTTGGAAAATATAAATTTTATTTTTCGACTAAAACATTTTTTCAAAAAAAAACCGTCAGCCATTTTGTAGGCTTTGACGAGCTCTTTCCAAAAATATATTATATAAGAAAATCCGATGAATAGTTTCGTCGTAATTTTTAGAAAGATTCGGCGGAAAATGCCGGGAGGAGTAAAAGAAACGTAGGGCGCTACAATTTTGATTTTTTAGTGTCGCTTCATTGTTTTGATGACTATTTTTTCTATCTTATTACTTTTTTTTTTGTGCCTCTCCATAGCTATTTCAAAGTCAGGGAATTTTTTTCCCCCGCAAGAAGAATTTTTTTAACGGATTTTAATGATATCTTTCAATGATAAAAATGGCCCGGAAAACAAACTACACAAATACACTGAAATAAGTGAGAAATGGATTTTTCAAAAGATAAAAAAAGATATTCATTTTGAGATTTATTAAATTTTGATTATTTCCACAGTCGAAGAAAGGGCTCGATGTAGTTTTTGTCTATAAGATGTTCAACGATATCGCTAATAGCATTGGTAGCAGCATCACCCCAGTAGACAAATGAAAATCGATTTTTTGTTCCATGCTCATTTCCATGAAGTCTTCTGTTCCCCTCTCATCGGCCATCATGACGGGTAAAAAGAAGGAAGAAGGGACCAATCCATAGATCGCTCTCGTTGCAAAATGACGTAGGAACTGTTCAAACGTGAATTCAGGAACATGAACAGAAGTGAATCCTTCCCAGTATATTTTTAAAAAATTGTCCCAGTTTTTTCGCATTTCCTTCGTCGTATTCATATACAGAATGAACGCCAAATCTAAAGCCGGTGTCGTATATCGAGCGGTTTGAAGATCGAAAAATTTAACGTCCACCGGTCGACCGTGTTCGTATTTAAAAAAAATGTTATTCCTATTAAAATCACCGTGGGCATAAAACTGAAAATGGTTCCTGAGGCTCAAATAATTTTTCAATCATGTTTTTCACATTTTGGTCCTTTCCAATAACTCTTTCAGCAGTTTATTTTGGGTTTTGATAAAAACTGGGTTTATCGCTCTCTCCATCGTTGCTGCTGCTATCGTTTGCGTTGGGTGGTTTTCTTTTTCAAATTTGATTTTGATAATTCTCCACACAATTCGGAAAATTCATTTTTTTCTTTGGCGATATGTGAAAGTGCGTGGAATTGTCCAAGTTTTTTTAAGATCAAATAAATGGTTGAAGTCAAGGAAGGTCTTTCGTCCGAGAGCCTGAACCCTTGAGGACTTAAGTCTTCAAGAATGATGATGTCTTTTGAAAAATCGTCTTGGGTACTGCCCAAAACATTTTCGGAAACTTTTCTGCATCAATAATGGAAGAGGTTTTTATACATGTTTAACTTTTTCGGATATTTAGAAGGCAGTGGAGGCGATCTGAGAGTTTAGGGATTCTTTGATGTTTAAAAACTTCTCTCGCTCTACGGTTTTCAGGTATTCTTAACTGCGTACACAGGCCATAATTTTAAGTGAAACGGATAGTCAGTAGGTGGTCGACATATTCCATTAGAAAAGGGCAGCTAGGGGATGTTAAGCCCCTCATGGATTCCACAACATAGATCACGTTCCGACGACATTTAGTGCGGCCCCACACGTGATTCCTTTCCAGCAGCATAAAGAAGGTTTTCGCTTCTTTTTTTTTCCAATAGACGGAAACCCTTTCCAATCTTTACGTATCGCTAGCTTATGGGAAAAGCCGATATCGGAATTTAGATTTGCTACATTGACGGATTTATTCCAACCTTTTACTTATTCAATCGGTTCAATTTATTTCGGGCAGGTTCACGAATAATCTTTAAATATTTTATATAGAGCAGTTTGACGGTGAGAAATCGAGGAATGAATTTCTTACGATCTGGGAGTTTCTGAAGACATTTTATTTAGGATATCGTCACTTTTTTACGAGTTTACGATTAAGGAGACAGTGGATGATAGATTTAAGATTTAAGTTTTTAATGATATAAGGGCAGTGAATTCTATGGGGTTCAACATACGAAGGACTAAAAAGCGTTTTTGATTTAGGAGGCAACAGAGTCCAAAAAACGTGTTAAAGAGTGCTTTCACAGCCTTCTAAATCCTGGGTAATTTTTTGTGTGTTAAAAAAAATTGGATTTCTACTATAATCCCACTTTTCCCTATATAGTCTAAATTAAATCATTTCCAACCTTTATCGCTTATTGTTTTTCCCCAATGCTTTTGTTCTGCTTTTAACTTTCTACGCTTTTGTTCGGTTTGACAATGGGGGGCATTCCCGACGGGGGAAAATTATTGTGGAATCTAGAGACAATTCCTTTCTAGTTATATTGGGTTGAGGACCATTCGGGAATAAATCTTCGGCCCGTAGAAGGGAGAGAAGGAAAAGACAGTGGCACACGTGCCGAACAAGCTTTCCTTCGTTCTCCCCGCAACTAATGAAAGGATACTTCACTTTGTCCGTAATACCCCTCGTAAATCGATATAGGTTCAGATGTAAAGTTTATTCATGTCAGACCTTAATGAAAACAGTTTAATGGAGATTTCAGTCCTTTGAAGAGGTCCGTTTTATGTTACAGATTGTTCTCCGGAGTGCGGATCTGTGGAGGGAGATGTTTATGAAGATGTAGGGGAGGAAAACGGTATAGTGAGGGCTACGCCCTACTACTATGCGGATTTGACCTCTGACTATGCGGATTTGACCTCTGATACATCGAGGACCGGATGTCGCCCAGGATTGACGAAATGTCGCGAAGACATCAATACGAAACCGCATTCGATTCGAAAATAAGTAAATCCGACGACGATCTAGACGTGGATGAAGTTACGAATAAATCAATCATGGTTACAAATCGGACGGAGAAAGAAGAACCCTATTATAAAAGGCCGCGATCGTTGGTAAGAGTTGAAGATTCGTTGTCGGAAGGGATAAGCCGTTTAGATCTCGAAGTCCGACCCTTCGTCGCCCCGACTCCTCCTTCTAGCGCTCCCCTTCCAGTCAAATTCCATTCCGGAGTTTGTATGGCCTCAGTCCACAGTTCACCGATGGTGCGATCTAAAGAACTACGTCCTCCCGTAAAATCGATGAAGCATCGTCCAAGGCCGAGAAGCTTCTTCATCGACAAAGACGAAGATTCTCCTAAGCTCGACCGTGAGCAAGGCACGTCCAAAGGTAAAATGAGAGGGTTGGACATAATTGACTTAAAAAATAGAACGCCGAGAAGAATGAAATATTCGAGTACGGAATCTATGGCGACGAGCAGTAGCGGAGGAAGTTTGGAGTCGATCAGGAGCAGCACCAGCGAAGGAAACCGTTCAACCTCAAGCTGTGAAAGCCGACGAAGCAGCTCGTTGAGCTCTCACAGTTCCGATTCGACCGGAAGCGGCCCCGGTTTCCATCCAATCAACTCATTAAGTACCCGTGTCTTCCAACAAAATAAACTCAACATACTTTCCCCGATATCGGATAAGTCTTCCCAAGAGCCGTGTTCGGAAACGTCTGAAAACAACAAGAACAACAATTCTGAAAAAGCTCCTGAAGAAGTCGTGACGCCCGTGAGCGAGACTCAAAAGAAAAGGAGGACACCGCAAAATCGGAACATTAATTTGGGCCTGTGTTTTCGACCAGGAAGCCCATCAAGGAAGCGACAGTGGTATCTCTATCGAGTCGAGAATGGGTAACGTCAATCCGGACTTAAACGATCTTCCTTTCGACATGCCGAAACTTAGGAGAAGGCGGATGCTTCAAGAACAAGAAGCCCAAGACACTTCAGGTTCTGCAACTTCCGTAGACCTTCGAGATCTTCCTTTCGACATGCCCAAACTCCGTCGTCGACTCCGACCAGCCCTCAGCATCAACTCCGGCGTTTCACAGGCCTCTTCCAGCAACAGCGTTCAAGAATGCAAAACCGTAAGTTTTTTATTGTATTAAGATGATTCACTTTTCTTTACTGCCCTTGACGTGGACGACAGCGGATCGTGTCTCACTCAAACTGTCACCCAGGTTTATTTATACAGCCATAACTCGAAAGAAAAGAGGGTCGGTAATCTGAAAAGTCATACGACAGTCCCAAGAGGAGAGAAATTTTCTCCGGGGTGGTTTCCTACAAGTCTTCCGTAAACTCCCATTACAGACCCCTCATGTTTTCACAGCGACAACAAAACTTAATTGGAAATCCGATATCCTTTTTTTACCGCTCAAAACATACGAAAACCATTTGAAAACTCTCAGAAGAAACTTTGAAGCACGCGCAGGTAATGACAGGCATAATCATGATCTCTAAACTTCTGGAGTGCGTCCGGACCCTTCGTTAAAGGAGAGGAATCATCGAACAAATCGGCTTCAGGAGTTTGCCTCATTAATTTCTCGAAAAAGCATCGCCTATTTGTTTTAAACTCCGGAACCCCTCGTCTTTAATCCCCTCCTGCTTATTCCATTATTTCGTTTAACTGCAGCCGTGATGGCGATTTATTTTCAAGATATTTTTTCGTAAATAAGAAAAAAAAAATTTCATCTCCTTTTAATTAAAAGAAGGGTTCTTGTATTAAATGTTTAACGGGATATAATTAATAACGGCCACTTGTCTCCATCAAATTAAGATCTGAAATTGACTTCGTTGGGGCGTTTCAGGTTGCTTGCCCGGAATGTTCATTTTTTATAAGGGGCATAATTTCCATTACCGTAAAAATTACCATTTCCTCACTCATTTTCGCAGTATAGCAAACTGTTTCTACAGCTCTTTTTTTCTGTTCCAGCTACCTTCAATAGACCATCTTTGAGTTTGGATTTGCAAGATGCAGAAAGACGAAAGCCCTCATTAGGTCTTGATTTTGGATCAGTCGTCGTCTGCAGGCCTCCAGAACCTATCGACACTTCTCTTCCTTTAGAACAGCAAGGGTAAGCACTTATCAAAAAGTTCTTATCTAATTTGAAATTTTTAGATGGTATCATGGAGCTATAACAAGGTTAGAAGCGGAAAACATCCTACGATGAACAGAGAAGGGAGTTTCCTTGTACGAAACAGCGAGAGTACCAAACAAGACTATTCGCTTTCTCTAAAGTACGTTTATAATTAAAAACCTAAAATTTATTTCATTTATCTTTTTCAGAAGTGCCAGAGGATTCATGCATATGAGAATCCAAAAGTGTAAAGAAACCGGTCGGTTTATTCTAGGTCAATTTAGCAACCCGTTTCAAGCATCCCTGAAATGATTCAGCACTACTCTGTTAATCGACTTCCAATCAGAGGAGCAGAGCATATGTGCCTCGCTCATCCTATCATAGTCCAACTCTTATAACACATTTAAACCTTTTAATTTATCATCTGTTTAATAACCAAAAACCTAAATGCCAAAGTAACATCTTTTTCTAATTAAATTTATAGAACATGTATTCGTTTTTTCTATAATACTTTATTTGCACAAGTTAAATAATCACTTTAAACATTAATTTTTTATAATTCTTTTTCTCTATTATCCAATGTATTTTTGACTTCAATTCTTTTTTTCTAGACCTAGAATCTCTTTTCATAGAGTATGAGAAAGTTCTAGGTGTCATAGAGACGTATTTAGAGATTGTTGTCTTCATTGAAAGTATATTTACCAAAAATTAAATATTTTACTAAAGGTTGGGGCCGATTCGTCCTTATTTCAACATTTTAAGTTACTTTTTTTCCTAAATTCAATGTATCTATTTTAAAAATAACAATGCGTCAATTTTTAAACGTAGAAGAAAGAACCATCAAAATTCTTCCAAGTTTGTTGATATTAGGACGGATGGTACAAACTCAAGGGAATGACTAGTAGCAGTTTTTTTATGTTACCTCAATTTAAGCTCATTGTTTTACCCATTATGGACATATTAAGAGGCCAAAGATTTAGCTGTGACTTTAAACGTTTAGTTGAACTTAAGGTTTTTCTTTAATTTTAAGTCATATTATTTAAGTTGTAAATAATATTTATTTAAGTTTTATTATTAGTTTGGAAAATGTGCAATATTTTTTTTGTGGCCCCCATTGGATCTTCCATTAGAAGCATTGTTGAACTTTCTACGGATTTTATGAGCTCGTAGATGATTGTTGATATAAAAAAAGGGAAAGAAAAAAATAATGAAAAAAAAATTTTTATATGGCAGATACCCTCAGAGCATTTTTATAAACAGACTGAAAAATTTAGGGTATTTATTTTTTTAAAAAATATGAACGATAGCTTGTATAGCCATTATATTGTTTAGTAGTTAACAAAGAGTTTTATTGTATATCTCAAAATAGGAACCGTTGAGGTTCTATCAGACAAAAGGGCCTTGTGTAAATTTTTTTTTATTTAAATAAAATAGTGAGAAGTAGTTTATAATTTTGTTAGTTACCAATTTTTTTTAAACGTTTTTAAAAAATGATTTGGTGTAAATGATTTGTGACTTCGTATTGAGTGTTTTTGAAAAAGGGAATTATAATATCAAGATCCTATTGATTTTAAATAATACGTATATTTGAGATATGTACTTTAGGTTGTGATAATGAAAAAAAATATTGTTGTTGTATTCAGTAATTTGTAGTTACTCTTTAACCTCAAGCTGTCATTATTTTAGAAAATGAACAGTGTTTAAAAAAAGATGAAAAATTCTAATAAAAATTTACATTGAAATAACTCATCGTAAATTATTTTCCCAGTTTATAATTTTGGAGAAAATCTTTGATCCTGACTAATTTTTATGGAAAAGCAGCCGAAGCTTCTTAACCCTTTCGAGACCACAGGAGACTATAGTTGCCATTCGCGCTTTTCGTTTGGAGACCGCAGGCGACTATAGTTGCGGCGCGCCAGCAGGAAGCCTCCCTAAAAATTTAATACCTTCACTTCCCGTGCGCTAGCGACATGCAAAAACTGGCAATCTGTTGGGGAAGAAATGAACTACGTGATGATCGCATCACTCGTCTCTGTGCTTTGCTGGGCGCTGGGCGCGGTCGGGTAGAAGTGAGGGGCAAAGAGAGGGGAAAAGTGCTGCGCCTGTAGCGCAGAGAATCCGGTGTCAGACGCGGTCTCGAAAGGGTGGTGTGGTCCCGATTCGGCGCGTCCCATTTCAGCGCCCAAGGGTCAAAAGTCCCAGATCAGCGCCTTATTATGCTAACAGTCCACTTCAGCGCGTTGTGCTATTGGTACGATTGGCGGTTATGCATTTCGGGAGAACACCGTTCAACAAAACGCAATTCACCCTAAAGCTGTTGAACATAAAATATCTGTAGCTCGCCATAATGCGTTTCGGCATAATGCAATTGCGAATATAGGCTTGCTCTTTGGCTGTCCCTAGTTATGGTGAGATGTATTATGCCCAAGCGACAGAAACAGTTTTATGGCGAAACAACAAGTTCTTTAAAATGAAAATTTCCTTTATTCAACTGCGTAATATTGAAACGACAAATTTTATGTCATGTTTTAGACTATTTTCTTCTTTTATGTTGAGTTGCAGATTTTTTATGGTGAACGGTAACTCGCGATTTCTGCTATTTTATGGTCAAATGCATTATGTCATTATGTCGACACTTATACACTTTTATTTCGTACGGGTATTGATAAAAATGAAAACATCCTTTTTAGTAGGAGCGCCGAAGTGGGAGAAAAGTTGTTTTTATTTAATGTCATTAATCCTTCGGGCGCTAATCTGGGACTGAAAAAGATACAGGTAATAATCCCATCACGCGCCGAACTGGGACGCGCTGAATCGGTACCAAACCGAAAGGGTTAAGCCTTGACATTAGGCCTGCCTGCCACCAATGAAAAATGACGAAAACTAGAGAAAATCTATTGCTACACTGGGTGCAGCTTTTGAAATCTTCGTAGTATCTTGATTTTGAGCGCAGAGGGCCTGAACACTGGTTTAAACGAGGCTTGATAAGCTGGAGCTGGTCAATGATATCGACAACCAAAAATAGTGCAGACAAGCTCCCTTGTAATCTAAACCTAACTGCACCAAAGATGCCTAACCTTATCTAACCTTATCTTTCCGAAAAGGAGAAATGAAAGTGCAATTACTAAAACTTAATAATTGACTATTTAGAAGTTATTGCCTCTTTAGCTAACATATTTCTTCTTTCAGTGAATGGGCCTGAGTCCCTGTTCCCGCTCTCCTTTCCCCATGACAAGGTTGCTTTTTCACATCCTAGTCAAAACTTTATTTCATAAGATTTTCATGAATCATTTCATTTTGGATAGAGTCAGCGTCAAATAACATCTTCGAAAAATTTAGGTTACGAAATAAATAAAACATGTGATATTTATATTTGAACAGATGTTCCCAGTACCCCCACTTATTCTTGCTATGTGGAACTCTCTCATTGGCTGAAATTGAAGCAGGCGTGATTTTGGTTCAACGGCTTTTCAATTTTTCATTCTTTCTTGAACTTTCAACCAGTCAAGTATTGAATTTTTGATTTCAAAAGTTTTTTTTCTCTTCTGATTTTTGGTAAGAGCGTAAGACTTAATAATTAACGTGATAAGTAAATAGACTCACTAATATAAATTAATTTTTAAAAAATGAAGGTAGGTACCTATTTAAAATAATGTACTGAATAATATAGGCCGGAACATTTTATTTTTAAGAAATTATTTTTCTCCAGATTTTTGGTTAAATTATCAGCGGTTTTTTAACGACTTTTTGAGAAACGAAAAAATGAAAAAAATCTGGAAAAACCAAGAAAAGATAAAAATGAAAAATATAAAATAAAATAAAAATCAGATTTTTCCGGAAAAAAAAATCTTATACAAAACAGCTGTTGGAGAAAAAGCTGATTTTTAAAAAATGTTATTTATTTTTTTTACCCCAGTAAAAATTTATTTTTTATTCGTTGGTATTATAACGAGAAAAAAATGGAGGGTAAAACATTAACTCTTGAAGAAAGTTAAAAACCTCATAACTATTACTTAATAATTTTAGAGTTGGTATTACATTTTTTTTAAATTTAGATTTCTATTTGATTTTTCAGAATTTGAAAAAATGATAAGAGTAATAGAAAGTGCGGATATTAAGTACTTTGACGGTGAGCATTTATGTAATTATTTTTAAATCTTTTAGAATATCTTATAGGCTGATGGACGCGGGTGCTGTACGTTCAGTTCTGACTTGACTGATACCTTAAAGTGACTGACTCGAGTCTTGAGCGCTACTGACTGTTGAGGGCGACTAGTGCCCATTTTATACTTAGTCTAATAGGCAACATAATTGTACTTTCCCTTTTGGGATTAACGGGACCTGGGGATTGTCCCTCTTAATCCTAATTCCTATACCTGAATTTTATGACTTGGGGAATACCAAGAACATCTGCTTTGTTAATCCTCAGGTAAAATATTCCTCCGACTCTTAACACCCAACCGAGGGAGGAATTTCTATTTGCATTGATTTGACCAAACATCGAGAAAATTGGTAGATTTCTTTTCTAGAAAGCCAAATATTGCTAAGTAAATGACCATGTATTTCGACAGCGGGGGGTTGGCTATCAGACCAAGCCGAGGTAGACTCATTCTGCATATTTTGTCCCTTTACCAAGAATTTAGGCGTACAGCAGCTAATTATATTCAATAGCAGTAATGAGGAAGCGCTATTCATACCTTAATCCGCCGACTCTTCAGAGTTTAAACCCTTTGAAGGGATTAGGGCGCGACCGTGTCTGGTGTTAGCATTAATTGGTTCACTCGAAGATATAGGTTGGCTTAACAGCTGGAAAAATAATACATAATGGTAATTTTGTGGTAAATCGAATTCCGTTGGTAATAGAACTCTATTACCAACAGAAAACGCGTAGTTCACGATTTAGCCAACAGATGATGCATTGATTCCAATGAGTATTTTTACCCTCCTGAAAACTTAGGAAAAATGAGACAGCCGGTAGAACTAACGCGAAGATATCTAATAATACTAGTAGTATGCATTATACTACAGCAGAGCGCCCTTGTCGTTCAATAAGGAAGCAATCAATTAGTTGAATGACACCTCATCTGGTATACTGTCTACTGTAATATCCCATTAGGTTTTTCAATGTAGTTTGAAATTTTCCCGCTAGGAGCGCTGCCAACAGGGCCGTGAGGTTCCTAACTTCCTACCCTCATGGAATGAAAAATCCCTCCCGTTTTCCGTAACCTTCCATTTTCCAGGTTGGAGTTCATTGACCTGGTACTTTTGTTAATAAAAGAGCACATTTTCGTCATAATTTCCACTTATCCGAACTAATGTAATTTTTGGAACTCGAGTAATTCACTTCTCGCCCATCTCGTCGTTCAATAAGGAAGCAATCAATTAGTTGAATTAATCCCCACCGGGTGTACTGTCTGAAATGGTTTTTCAGTGTAGTTTAAAAATTTCCCACCAGGAGCGCTGCCATACCGAGGCGTAAAGTTCTATTTCCCACCTCTTTAAGCCGATGAGCCCCACCCGTTTCCCCCAACCTTCCGGCCCTCTCTAGGTAGGGGTTCATTGACCTTGCGCCACTATTAGGAATAAAAGAGCCCGACCTAATTTACCGTAGAGGTCATAAAAAACCGTGAAAGTCGAGAAATTTCCAAGGACGTTCTTATTCCGTAGCGAGTAAAGAAAAAAACGAAGAAAGAAAGAAGGTCAAACTTATAAGGTCAATAACCTTAAAAATCGAACGCTTATTTTATAAAATAGATAATTTATAGAATTAATGATGACTCATGACAGACAGACAGAAATAGAAACGATGACGTCACCAATCGTACTAATTATGCCGTAAAATTAGGGCGCTGATTCGGCGCAAAATCCGAGAAGTTCCAACTTTCCAATATGGCGTCAGGCGTCGTTTTCTCTAACCTCAAAATTACCTCCCCCCTCCCACCCATAAAAAAATAAAAAAAAATATAATTGAATATAAATATTAACGTTTAATATAAATTATTAATAAAATAAGTTTATGTATTATGTATAACACAATAGAAAAAGTGGTGGGGGAAATCGTATCTAAAATGTTAAAGTGTTATGCGATCGTATCTTATCGTGTTTAGCTCATTATTATTTGAGGAAAATGGTGGGGATGGGACAGGGGGGTTATCCTTAACACAGAATCATAAGGCCCGTTGTTCGAAGGCCTTGAAAAGTGGGGGTGCTAGCCTAGCTCGTTGTGTACAGTTAGCTTGAATCACAAATAGACCTCTTAGGTTATAAAACATAAAAGTGATAAAAAAGGAAGAAAAAGGGTTTAAAATAAGGAAATAATAAATAAATAAAGTTATTTTTTGATTTTGAGTGTGAAGAAGTTGATGAAAAATGATGAAAATTGATGAAATAACGTTAAAAGTGAGGTTATGGGTGGGTTCTATTTTAACGATGAGGTGACTGTACGGTTTTAAGACCTTGGGAACTCGATCCTAGCCTCGCACCGAGGCCCCGGTGACGTCGTTTGTGACAGCAACATTTTTTTTTCTTTTTTACACGACGGTTGTGCGCGTTCTGATTGGTGAGAGCGGGCGCGACGGCGGCCATCTTGGGGTCACGTGACTCTTTTTCCCGGAGAGAATCCACGATCGTCCGGGGCGCCCGTACGCGAGGCTAGAGGGGCCGAAAAGAGCTTTCAAAATCGAACCTCCGTCAGCTCCCTCGTCTGAAAATTCTCCCTCAAATTCCATTAACCCCAAACGTACATTTTTCTCCCCCAGATTCGCTCCCCGTGCATGATTTTTTTTCCAAACAAACATGGATTCTTTTCTATTTTTTAAAGTGTGGTGACGGTGGAAATGTGTAGTTTCAAGTTGGAATCTTAAAACGACGAAAATAAACACTTTATGGCAGAAACGACGTAAATAATGGCGTTATCCGCGGTCGCCGCCTCAAAAAGTCTTAATCATAAAAAAATCGAAGGTATTTTTCAACAGTTCACCATTTATTTATTGTTATTATCATTTTTATTATAAACATGTCCATTTGTAACCATCTCCTACTGTTTCTAATTACCTTCTCCCATGATAATTTCGACATTTCAACAACTTATTTTAATTTGATAAACCACGTGTTATTGATAACTAAATATATGATGAAATTATTATCATTTTTCGTGATAATCGATGACTTTGTTGCTTAAAACAAAATATTGATTTTGATCTTTCCCTGATGATGATTCTCTTCTTCAAACTTTCTTCATAAGATGTTGCTTTTTTATTATTATTATTATTATTTTAGTTTTTCCAAGTTTACTTATTAGTTTGGGGAGGGAGGGTTAGTTCTGGCCCTGAAACTTCTCGCTGGTGGCATAGCACCTAAAAAAGTGTTCCTAGTAAATGGGAAAACTTACTAAAATATATGTTTTTGGGCATCCAAAAAAGGTCAAAAAGGTCATGGCGTAATGGTGTCATTAGTGAGAAAAAAAGGTTAAATCTCGTGGCAAGCCCTTAAAGGGCATTACAAAGAGTAAAAGCGCGAAAGAAAGTCATATTTCGTAGAAAAAAAAAGATCCTAAGCAATTTTTTAGACAAAAAGTATTAGAAGGCGTGTTCTGTACTAATTGATATAAAATATCGTATAAAATCTTTAGTTAAAAATTGGTTAAAATGGATATTTCTTGGTAGATGAATGTGAACTAAATGCAATTAAAATTGTCCTAATTAAAATGAAATAATTACAACATAAATTGCATGGTGATTATAAGGGATTTATACTTAAAAGGGATTATTAGGTAATTATAAGGGATTATCAGGTTCTTTTAAGGGGGTTATTAGGGCTTTTAGGGGATTACAAGGGGCTTTTGAGGGGATATAAGGGACTTTTAAGGTTATAAGGGGATTACAAGGGAATCTTAAGGTGATAAGGGGATTACAATTGGCTCTAAAGGGGATTAAAGGAACTCTTAGGTGATAAGGGGATTACATGGAACTCTTAAGGGGATTACAAGGGACTCGTTAGGGGATTACGTGGGACTCGTTAGGGGATTACAGGGACTCGTTAGGGAATTACAAGGGACTCGTTGGAATTACAAGGGACTCGTTAGGGATTACAAGGGACTCGTTAGGGGATTACAAGGGACTTTAGGGGATTACAAGGGACTCGTTAGGGGATTACAAGGGACTTTTTGTTAGGGGATACAAGGAACTTTTTAGGCGATAAGGGGATCACAATGGACTTTAAGGTGATAAGGGGATTACAAGGGAATTTTAAGGTGATAAGGCGATTACAAGGTACTCTCAAGGGGATTACAAGGGACTCTCAAGGGGATTACAAGGGACTTTTAAGGGATTACAAGGGACTTTTAAGGGGATTACAAGGGACTTTAAGGGGATTACAAGGGACTTTTAAGGTTATAAGGCGAGGTACTCTTAAGGGGATTACAAGGTACTCTTAAGGGATTACAAGGTACTTAAGGGGATTACTAGGGACTCGTTAGGGGATTACAAGGGACTCGTAAGGGGATTACAAGGGACTCGTTAGGGGATTACAAGGGACTCTCAAGGGACTTTTAATGTGATTAGGGGATCACAATGGATTTTAAGGGGATTACAAGGGACTCTTAAGGGGATTACAAGGTACTCTTAAGGGGATTACAAGGGTCTCTTAAGGGGATTACAAGGGACTGTTAAGGGATTATAAGGACCTTAAGGCTTAATGTCAAGCAAAAGTAAAGATCTTGTTGCAAATCTTTAATTATTTCATTTTTTAAAGCTTCGTTTAACAGTTTACAAAGGCTCAAGATTCCGTTTATCAACGAAAAACGACTATTTTGTTCGTTTTTTTTTTTACGTAGGTTACAAGGTAACAGAATCTTGTATTTATCCGTTTCCATGACCAAAACGTGGCCTATCCAGTAATTGTAAAAAATAATACAATCGCTAAGGAATTGTGATTATGCTTTTACAAGCGATATGCTACGTTTTGGGTTATCTTTTGCCACTGAAGAAACGGATAAATCAAAGATTTGGTCACCTCGTGGCTGAAAAATCATCACTATGACTTATTTGTAGGATATGAGGCCAAAAAGACATAAATGATAGCTTATGTCTTGTAGAAAATGCTTCATTTTCATTACAGTCAAAAGTTTTGTTGCAACAGTTAGTAGGCCTAAGAACCCGCCAAATAATAAAGCAAAGGACGAGGTTTGCTCATATTTTTTCGTAGAAAAGGGAATCGAAGGTTCATAATGTGGTTATGTCAGAAATT